>JAAGNO010022562.1:19269-31170 GCA_033439905.1 Ceryle rudis
TAAAATCATATTTCATATATATTTATGTATTATATACATATTTGTTATACACAAACATAAAAATCATTTCACCACCACGAATTCCACATGATTTAACTGATTAAGAAAAAAGAGATACAGCAATGTTAGGACTGTCGTGGGTGCAGGATTGTGAGCCTGCTCATAAGTAAAATTGGAGGAGGCACCAAAGCAAATGAAATTAAGCAGATTTCAGTACAAGTCAGTTTACTAGAACCGGAAAAGAAAGGGTTGGACATATCTTTCTGATACTCTACGTCTATCAACACAGGATAGAAACAGAGAAATATGAGAGGGGGTATAACAAGCATGTAAGAGAGCAGTCTGCTCCCCAGAAAAGATACCAGAGCTTGGTAAATGTTGATTAAGCAAAAACACATCATAACAAACTGTTATCACTAGAAGTATGCAGATTCTGGCAACTCTGTTACACTTTGGCTAACCACTACTCCAGAAGTATGAGGTCTTTCCACTTCACGTTAGCCAAAATCCAAAGAATGGCAAAAGTAAAAAGAGTACTTTGCGTTTAAAATACATTGTTTGAAATGGACAAGTTAGAGGTTATACACACACCTAAAATCACTAAGGATCCAATGGTGCAACAGGAGATGCACAGATTGGCACCAGCTTCCTGTGGTGGCAGTTATTGTTACTAAATTGTCCCAATCAATCCCCTTTCATCTGAACATCTGATTACTCAATCCACAGAAGATTTCCTGAAAGAAGGAAAAAGGCGAGCAACGAATGTTACGCATCAGGATTGCCTAGGTATCTGAACATTACTCATCAGGAATGCCTAGGTATTAAGACTTACTGCTCCTTGAACACGACAGAAGGAATGAGTATTCTTCCATAATGGCAGCTGACAAATCGCACACAGCATAGATCCCACTGTGAGCCTGCACTCCATACATACCCATGAAATGCCTGGAAAACCTGCACTACATGTGTGCACTGGGCCTTATTTGCAAGCTGAAAATGCAAACCCCTGAGCAGCTCTGAGATGTCAAATCGCACTGACTTATATGACAGCTGGTTGGAAGGTATAGATGGAAGGAACATGGCCTCAGAAACACACGGTTCTCATTAGTAATTAGCCCCACACCTTTTTATGATTACATTTATAAATCCCAAGATCACTAGTAGGTAGGATAAGAAAGGGCAGAAGTAGTCTAAAATAATCAACAATTTTAACTTAGCTTTTCCACATGCACTGAGTTGATGACTAGGAACATAGTGCAATCTTTGACGAAGCTGCGAGTTACTCTGTACTGAGATGTCAATTTGCTAGCGTATTTCTGAAGAAAGCAGAAGATATTGCTAAAAAAAAAAATAATTAATCTGACACTCTATACAGAAACAAGCAGGAAGAATACAACAGTAATTCAGCCTTGCACAAATACATAAAAAAAAAATTATCAGCCCACTAAGGGAGTATATTATGACAGAGAAAGCTATTAAGTGAAAGCTCTTATTGCTGTTAAAAGTTTTACAATGAAGTGAATTTAAAGATAGAAAGTGGAGGGAAGAGTAAATCCTGCTTGCTTGCATAACTCACTTTGTTTCTTGTAATCTGGTGAGCATGAGCCCTGTTCAATAAGGAAACTCTGAGTTTAAAAGTGCAAAGTGAACTTGCAATGCTCCCTTCAAAGAATCAATTGCTAGTCTACTTGGAAAAGAGACCATGAGTCACTCAGCTATAAAGCAAGGCATGTACTTGAACAGTAATCTCAAGATAGCTAAAGAAATATTTCCCTGAATATCTGTAGCAACTCTCTACAGAAGTCTGCAAACATTTCATTCCAAACTGAACACAACAGCAGAGCCTGTAGGCATCAGAAAGATTAATGCCATTTCAAAAGAATGGTTAAAAAAAAACCCCAGTCAGTCTGTATCTTACAATGACATTTCAAAGTCAAATCTTTTGTATGAAAGAAGTTTTGAAAAAAAGATGACTTTATTAGATAATCCTCATAGATACAGAAAAATCTTTTCTAGATCTCCGTGACAACTAGGGAATGTTAATTAGGTACTCAAAAGTCCTGGAGGGTTTCCACCTGCCATAGCCTAGTAACACACCATAAATTACCATTACACTTAGACATAATTAAGAAAACACTACCACTGATAATTTGTTGTTACATAGGATATCATATCTATTCAAGTCCTTATTTTATTTCACGTCAGACAAAGATCATAGGAAAGTTTGCAAAAACAGCAGGCTTTGACTGTCTGCTTCTCTGGGTTCAAGTTACACTGACCTGGTTGTCTTTGAATGCAACTAAAATTACAGAAGCTTACAAGGTCTGTGAATGATGCATTTGGCAAAAGGATTATTTTTACTGAGAACAAAAATAACTATTACTTCCAAAATCCTCATCTCCAACAACATACACACTAATGTGAAGATAATGCACCATTTCAAGGGTAAGTCCTCTGGTTCTACCATAACATGTTTTTTTTTCCTTACTCCAAGGCTTGAGTGCCAAACATTACATCAGAATATGCAAAAAGTGTATAAACTACTGGAAGTCTGATCATAACAAACAAGAGGTTTGTAAACAAACATTCTTTAAAACAAAGATAGAGAACTCCAAAGACTGGAGAAAAACAGGACTCTGGCTTTCTTGCCGTTACACTTCATAGCTCTCCCCAGCCTAATAAAAAAGGGAGCCAATTAAATCCTGACAGACATCAAAACTGAACATCAGTGAAAGAAGTAAAATATCTGAACTGCCCGCAGAAAAGAAGTTGAAGAAAAATAGCCACCGGGATTTTAGTTTGGCTCTGAATACATTCCTGAGTAGCAAAACTCTCAAGATCCACTATGGTAGCTAACAGTGGTACCTAAGAGTTGATAGCCACCATTAGGCTGACCTGCAGGAAATGTGACATCAGTATCACACAGATCAGATGGGATATAAAAACAAAAATTTTTTTTTTTTTTTTCTAATTAAAAGCTTCTTACAACAGTCACCATATCTTCTCAACAGGGTTTTCAAATTTCAGTAAAACATACCACAAAAAAAAAAAAAAAGATTGCTCTAAGTTCAAAGGAAGAAAGAAGGGAATATGAGGTTGATATGAGGTTGTAGGCTTACTGAAATATCTACGTACTCTTTAGTGAAGATTCCTCGAGGCCCAGAAGGTGTAAGATTGCTTGAATCCAGCCCATGTGTCTCCAGAATGTTGCGAGCTGCAGGACTTAAGCGAACCCTAAAGAAATGAGGAGAAAAGCTATTCAAGCTTTAAGATTTTTAACTTATTTCATGCAATGTACATCAAGAGAAGCTAAACAATACATTCTCTATTTCAGAAGCAGTAACTGGGGATGAAAACAAGGCTCTGCACAAAGGCTGTGATCACTGAAGTTAGATGGTGCCTCTCCACCAAGCTTTAATGCGAGGTTGAATTTAAAAACACAATAATGACCTTAAAGAGGTCAAAATAGAGTGGAAAACTCATCTTCAAACTTTCTTCTTATAGCAGCGATACAATATACTTGTGGATTCTTCTGGAAAAGGGTCATCAGTGAAGCACCACACACATTTTTTAAGACCAGCTTGGTATAGCAACATTTAAAAAAACAGTTTTGAAAGGTCAGACAGGAGGGTTGTTCATCTCTATCATTTATTTGCCTAGCTGTATAACACACTTTTTTTTTGATAGGATTGATATAAAGAAACAGCTACTTTTTCAGAAAGCAAAAGCCATACAGAGGTAGTTGCATAATTCAGTAGCTGCTTTAGAAGACTAAATATTAAGCCCTTGCACATGAAAACATTTGAATCAGCATATACCCAAGATACAATACTAGTAAACCTGTACCTGCCATCTTGACCTAGATGGGGTATGCTCAATAGAAAAATTTCTGCCTGGGAAGAGAAACAGTGATCAACTACAAAGCACAGTACATAGCTACAGAACACCCAGTGCACCTCAGCATGACATGCTTTCTGAAATGAGGAAAAAAACAACATGTAAAGAAGAGGTTTCAGAATTCTTAGATACAAAAGTATTCTTTTATGAAAGGAATCTCAGTCTCAAGTTTTTCCACAAAATCTTCAATTCATTATTTCCCAAAGGAGAGTACATTTGCATCACATCGAGTTTTAAGAACTGTCCCTAAGCTCTTGTCAAAAAAACATCCATGTCATGAATTATCACTTGATTCCAAAGCTGCTGATACATCCCTAATTAACAGCTGCAGTGAAACAGATGCAATTCTGATGTTCTTTGGTACTAAAATGTGAGAATGCTTTCAAGTGTCTCTTCCTTGGATCATCCCCCTACTACAGGTAACATCTGGGCAATGACTTTAATTAGTTGTTGTCTAATTGTATGAGAAGAGCCTAAATACTGACAGCAAAAGTAAACACAGAAAAGGTAATGAGGTTTAAAAAAAAAACCAAACCAAAAATAAAATAATTTTAAAAAATAAAAATCACAACTCTCCCTACAAACTAGAAAACCAAAAAAACCCGAAACAACAAAACCCAAACAGTCTGAATAGCACATGCTACCAAAATTAGTTTTCTATTGTTTTCTTTAATAGGCTGCAATTTTAGAGCTTTTGTGTTACCACAATGCACACCAAATAAGGAGCAATAGTCTCCAAATAAGGTACATCCTGCAAGACAAATCAATGATTTATAGATTACTACTCTCTGATTAACACTTTGGGGTTTGTTTACTTCCCCTCTAAGATGTTTGCAATGTTTAGAGTACCCTAACAGATCACAACCAAACTAAGAAATTTTTTCTAATATCAAAAGTGCAAGACCTTGGAAGGGTTTTGGAATGTGCTATTTGTCTGTTCATTTTATATCCTAAAAAAAAGAAAAAGAAAGCAAGTTATAGGTAAACTGAGCATCTGATGCATACACATTAGTGTTCATTGTATATAAACACAACTTCTTCCTTATCTAAGCTTAGAATCCTTCATAAAGCAATTTTCCATCAGAATATAACCACATCCATAGAAGGTGTTCTAATAAAACTATCTTGTTTGAACTGATTTATTTGGCTTACAAGCAAAGGATAGGCAAGCTTTTTTACCTCACATACTAAAACACTCTTTTGAGCTAACATCCTAATTAGCAGGAAAAGAGGATAAAATATTCTTCTTGGTTCAGCTCTACCAATCTAACTAAAGTTCCATCTCATAACAAACAGAAACTTACTGCAATTTTCCAGGTTGATGTTCCGGTTTAGGAGGAGCTGAAACTGAAGGACCTGCAGGAGTTGAGGCAAGCACAAGTGCTGGGGGAGCCAGTGGAGATGGATCACTAGTAACAGCTGGTATTTCAACTTGCTTCCAGTCCTGTCCTTCCTCTACTAGCAGAGCAATTAGTGAGCCCAAGCGGACATTTTTCCTTCCTTCTTCCACCTAAATTTAAGGCAACGAGGACATTAAGTTACATATTACACTGTCTAGACTAGTATAACTAAAAATGGTAGATGTGACAATTTCAAGCATATTAATGACACTTCATCAAGAATCATTTTATTCCTATTATTAATAACATCATTCACGACTGAAACTAATTACAGTTGCTATTATAAGGTGAGGAATATTCACTTATGCCCCCAAATCCCATGCATCTAAAATTAGCATTCAGAAATGAAAGTAAGCAAGTTACAAACCAATGAGTACCACCAAGAATAAAGTCACATTAGCCACTGAAAACGTATGCAGGTACCTGATTTTTACAAGCAGAATCTGAAGATTTTTCTGGACATATTGAGCAGATATACTTTAGGTATCTACCTTGTATCTAGCAGTGTTACTTTTTAAAACACAAGCTTGTAAATTCAGCAGCTAAGGGAACAAGAGACCAAAACTCCACAACAGTGGCCCATTACTTCTTTTTGAAAAGGGTAACACTTGCTTTCCATTAACTTCAGCCTCTAAGTTTGTCTGTTTTAACATAACTGGTGCCAAATTAAAAGTCTGTCCACCAAGGAAGCACTTATGTGGTACATAAATCACTGTTTCACAGATCATCTGAAAAGAATCCAACAGAAATTTAAGCTAACTCAATTGTATGAGACCAACCTATTCTAGATGTTCCTTTTAAAACAAACAGATATCTGTAATCTCAGTCAAAATATCCCTTCGATGCTTTGGCAGATATATGCATGGAAGCTATGTAAATGACCTAATGAAGGGCTCATCCTTTAGTCTCAAATGGTTGCAGAAGTACAACTCTCTGGGTTCTTAAAAATTATTAATGTTTCCAGGACATCAAGCCAAATGTAAATATAGATCTTTAGGACTACACCTTGTCAAGCATAACTTAAGACTGTACCGGCTCAAAAAGGAGTTGATTTCCTAACAAAGGAAATGGACGTTATATTTTCACCGTAAAGCCATAGGGCACATACATTTACCTCAAATAAGGCTGAAATATATCTGCAATGATGACATTTTACCCAAGAAAATGCAAATCACTGTTCATTTGAAAAGCCCAAAGGCACACAAAAAAAATATACATAATATCAGGTATCACACTTTTCTTCAGTATCTTGAGTTTTCTAGGCAGTTAAACACTAATAAATAATAAAAATAAATTAAAAAACCCAAACAGAATTCTGTAAAGACTGTACTAGGCAGATGCAAATATTGGAACATTATTACTCAGATGTGATTGTTGTCTGCACACCGCTAACTCCATTGACAGAATGTACAGATTTCACAGGATTACCCAGCTCCTTCAATAGGAGGACCAACACTAAACTTAAGAAGGAACAACAAAGGCAATTTGTTCTCACTACATTCAGATAAAACACCTCACATTTACAGTTTTATCAGTTCACTTCTTCCCACTAGGTAAATTCTAGTGTAATACTACTTCTTTAATAGCATTTTTTTCAAGAAAAAGAATATTTAAGACCTAGTTCAATATTTCTTGTTCTGATCTTTTGATGCATTCTTCTCCATCCATATTCTGAAAAGCTTCATTTGAGAGAAAAAAGTTTGAAGAGTCCATTAAGATTTTATCATATTTTGTTTTTATTAATATTACTTTAAGGTACTTTGCAATAATAGAATGTCAAACAAATGCTCTGACCCGATTTGGCTAAGGCTGAAAGATCCTATCACAGAGAGGCCCCTTGATAAACAGATTTGTAAAACTATGTATAATTGACATGTTCCTATCACTCAAATCAAACTACTCCTTGAAACCAGTACAAACACAACCTACCTAACCCTGTCACTTAAACAGAAAAACTGGGAAAATCAAAAGAAAATAATGATACAAACGTACAAAATACTGAATCTATTCACTCTAATGAATTCACAGTATTATCATACTGAGCACTGAACATCTTAGCATCCAAGTACTATGTTGATAAACGTATTTTTTCTAAATACGCTTTTCTATGTAGAAAAAATACATTTATCAGCATAATACTTAAATTTGTGAGCCATACCAATGATGATGCCAAACACATATGTTCCTCAAGTTCAAAAGTACTCCCCACATATTAACATACAGTAGTTTGTTGTTTATTTATTTTTTTCCAAAATAAGAATAACCTGATTTTTTGACAGGTCTTCTCTTTCCTTTACAAAGGCTTGCACACACAGAGAACACTTTATTTGTATAAGCACCCTACATATTGTAAATGAATAGATCAAGCAGCACTGTGACATACTTGTGGTGTCAAGTCCTTACCACAATTTTGGTGTTAGAGTGCTTTAATGGTGCTGTTAACACATACAGAAATCCAACAGGGATGGTTAAGCCTTCTAAATAGGATAAGCATTGTGTTATGTTTCTGGCTTTGTTTATAACCCAGCGTTTTGTGAGCATTTAAAGCCATCAATGCTGACAATTCACACTCTTCGAGCAAGCCAATCGTGTCTTTTCACAAGACAGTTACATGAGAACTACAGCATGCCTTATTTTTCAATAGAAGTTTCCAGCAGAGAGGACTACAGAGTTTATACTTTTAAGAAGTGCATGCATGTATTTTAAAAAAATTTAAAAAATAAAAAACCCACCAAAAAAAATAACCCCAGACAAACAAAAAAAATCCAAACATGCTTTTAAACACACAGCCTTTTCAGCTCAAAGCTAGACAAATTGTTACTATTTTGCTTAAATTTTAATCTCCTGGATTTTTGAGACACTTCTAGGTTTTCATAACTCTCAATACCAGAAAGCCTCTCTGCACACGTCTCAGTGAATTCCAGAATCTCAGATGCAGAAAGTTTAAAACAGTAGCTTCACACTTCTATTGCTGTATGTATGCACAGCCAAGAAGAGTCAGAAAGATTCTAACTTTGCTGACAAACCAATAAAGCACAGGTGAGCCAGAACAGGGAGAAAGAATTGGAGGAGATCAAGTGTACAGAGGAATACAGTTCCATCAAAGTTGTTGCCACTGCAGAACAGCACTTTATTCATTAACATACGTACACCAAAGTAGGTGTTTATTTCCTACGCTGGGAAGAAAGTTGGAGAGAACTTATGCTGGCTCACTCTTCATTGAAGTTTTATACTAAGTAGTTTTAGTTCATGCCAATTCTCATTTAGATCCTGAATGAAAAAAATTGTAATGCATATCAAATTAAGTTCTTAATCATTCATCATCTGGTTTTGGTCCAAATTAAACTGCTAAGTATTTCAGACAAAAAAAAAGTTAATTTAAGAATCAACTCTACTGAAAGAATAACCACCATTCCAAAATTACCCTTCTAATACTTTCATTTAATCTTTCCCTGCATTTTCCCCTGAATCAGATGTATTCATTAAAAGACATAGACAGAAAAGGAATATGTATCTATTTTACTGCTAGCCTGCTGTTTCTTAAACCATTCAAGCTTCTATTACACATTCAAGAAAAAACAAGAAGGGTTACAGAAGTTCAATTCATTTATCTAATCCATCTTCTATCTTAAAAATAAACAATTGAAGTATTAGGCAGGTAGCGTGTTTGACTCAGTTTTCCATACTGAACTCAGTCAAGATGGTGCAGAATTGTAGTTGGCATCAAAGAACATTTGGGGTTTTTTTATTTATTTATTCAAAGTTCTTCCAATCAACCCTACTGCTTAATTACTGTGGAGGGAGGAAAGAAACAGCTGTAATACCCCACCAGCACGGAAATGAGACTGTTCTGAAAATCTGAAAAAGCAAGGAGTTTGGGAGAGAAAAAGCATAAGAAATGAAGAAACAAAAAACCACAATGAAGACGACTTGTGAGGGTAAGGAACACAGACTATAACTTACACGTGTTCCTTTCCTTCAAAAGAGGTACTGACTAGCCTATAAGCACCATGAAAATTTGGAAAATGTGGTTTGTAACAAAAAGCGTATTACAGATTTGTTAATGATTTCCACACATGAGAATAGCAAAAGATCATTATTGAGTTGCTGGAAAGTCAAACACTCAATCAGTACAATTTCAATATATGTATCGTTTAGTCTTTAATAGCATGTATTTCCTCCATTTTCTATGAAGCTTTATCAAGATTGTACAAAGAGATGGAGTTTCATCTCCAGGATATTCCTGCTTCACGTTTTTTTGCAACTTTTCACTTATGGTTGGGCGAGGTTTTTTAATGATACTAAAGGTTATACAAGGAAGGAGTCAACTCAAAATGAAGCATCAAAGACAACTGAATCTTGTCAGTGTGAAGAGAAGTTGTATCATCCTACTCAGAAAGGCAGAATCCCTACCAGTATTTTAGCCAATATGCCATCATCACTTGATTCCATGGTAACCACCGCTTTGTCTGTTTCAATTTCACACAATGCATCTCCAGCATTCACTGCTTCACCTGTAAAACAGAACAGTACTTAAGAATACTTAGCCTAAATTTCCTTTCAAATCCATTCAACCAGGGAAGCTATTTATCTATATCATACAGCAATTTTACGTTCTGTAATATATTCTATAGCTAGTTGACCACCCATCATTATTTATCATATTGTATCTTTCATTTCCAAAGAAAAACACTAACACTCAGAGACTCAAACTGCTGCAGCAGAACATGAACACATTTCAAATACTGATGTTTACAGTAGTTCTTTGAAGAGGAAGAAACATACACAAGAAAATTTATTTCCAGAACACCATCACTCAGTAACACTGCCATGAACAACATCATGAGCCCTCCATACTCATCACTAGCTGTAAGTCAGAGCAAGCTATATAAAACTATAAAGACAATGGTCACAGGTAACAATATCTTTAAACATCACAGATTTCTAGATTTTTATCTACACTATTAAAGAGATTAAAATAAAAATATCAGGAATTTTAATCTCTTTGGAAAGCATGTCTGCAAGCTTGTTACTGCAATCTTCTCTATAGTTAAAAAAAGGTCTTTTATATTATATTCTGTGAAAATAAAAATATGCACTAGTGTTAGAAACTGCTTTGCTACATTACACATATCTGTGATTCTTTTTGGAGTATACTCTTCCTCTGCTTTTGAACAATTATCTTTATTTGCTAGTGCATAATAAAGATATTATAGGTCTGGGTTCTTTCCACAAATTAATACTGACTAGAGGGCCAACATTAAGATTTAAATTATCTTGAAAAACTTGGAGGTAGTTGAAGGTTTTGACCCCCAAAAATATGTTCCTTACAAAGCACGGAAATATAGGCACAATACATTCAAGCCTAACACATGACTATAATTTTTATATAAAGTAAAATTTTAATATATCACCAATATCAGAAATGCTACATCAACATTAGCTGTGTAAGCATTTAATTTAATTGATGCTATCAGTCTCTGTTGTACTCTGCATTAGAATAAACCTAGCACAGATCACCACCTGTATTTAGGCAAGAGATAAAAAAATAGTAATTTCCTGTTTCAGGACCACCTGATTTAGAAGGGGAAAATGAAATGTTTATGATACTTGTGATCTCTGCAGTAGTAAATAAAAGAAACAATCAAAGCTCAGTGACATAGTTTTATATATCGTAAACATTCCTCTTATATTTGGCAAGGCAGTACACAAAGTAGCGCTAGATCTTTTTAATTTAATAATCCGATTGTCAGGCTGCAGTGTGCAATAAATAGAGCATAAAAAGATAGTGAGAGGAAGTCAAAATTGCAGGTTCTATACCAGTGTTTAAATTCCACTGGATCATTAATTCAAGTAGCACACATATCAAACTATTAGGTAAGTACCTCAGAGATGTTAAGAAACCAAACTGTTGGGCAAATTCTGCAACCTACAGAGCTGAGATAGACAATCAGAAAGGAGCTTAACTCTGCCCCTTAATTATTCCCTTTTCCCAACTTGCAATCAGACTATAGGTGTTCTGCACCATTAAAAAGAAATTTCAGTACTAAGCAAACTACAGCAGTAACTCCAACAGCACAAGCTAGCAAAAGCAAGTACTACCATCCGTGTATTTGTCACACGTGACATACCTCTTAACTTAGGTATGTGAGGCTGTTCACAGAAAGCCAAGAACTTCCTTACACAGGGAAGGCAAGAGGAAAAGTGTTCAGAGAACTAGAGGCCTATCAGTCTCACCTCGGTGCCTGCAGAGATCATGAAGGAGATGCTCCTGAAGGGTCTGCTATGGCACATGGGAAATGAGGAGGTGATTGGTGGCAACCAACACCAGCTGGCAATGTGCAAGTACAGCCCAGAGAGCCCCAACAGCATCCTGGGCTGCATCAAAAGCAGTGTGGCCAGCAGGTCGAGGGAAATGATTCTCCCCTCTACTCTGCTGTCACAAGAACCCACCTGGAGTACTGCATCCTGTTCTGGACTCTCCAACCCAAGAAGGACATGGACTTGTTGTAGCAGGTCCAGAGGAAGGCCACAAAGGTGATCAGAAAACTGGAACACCTCTTCTACAAGGACATGCTGAGAAAGTTTGGGTTCCTCAGCCTGG
>JAAGNO010022563.1:0-17032 GCA_033439905.1 Ceryle rudis
TACAACTTCTTTGACCTTCATTTTCTGATATACTTATAGAATTCCTTTTTGTTTTTCTTTGTATCCCTCTCCAAATTCGGGTCTAGCGATGCCTTGGCCTTCCTGACTTTGTCCCTACCGAAACGGGCAGTGTCCCTGTATTCCCCACAGGATACCTGTCCCTGTTTTAACTGTTTGTGAAATTTCATCTTGTTCTTTAGTTTAACCAGCAGTTCATGTCTCCTTTAGTTTTAGTGGGATACTTGGCAGGAGGCTGAGCTGCACAAGGCAGGAGGGACTGCAGTTTCACAGCAGGATTCAAGGTGGATTTGAATATTAACTGCATGCATTTGGTTCTTACAGTAAGCATTAAATACAAGGAGTATTTGTGGTTACTTTTTACAGTAAAATGTATTTTATGACAGCTGATGTACCATGATCTTGAAAGATTTCAAGTAACACCTCCTTAAATCACATTAATTTCTGATATACCTCAGTGTGACTTTCTGATTACTATTATTCTTTTTTTACCAAAATCTTGGTCAGAGTTTTCAGCTGCAGTTGATCTAAGGCCTCAGAGTGCCAGGGAGAACATAAACCATTATTGAGGTTTAGCTGAGATAGATGTACCACATAACTTGAAATATGTGAGTTTAATATGTTTAAAATCTTATCATTAATCTTATTATTTCAATTAAAGCTGTTATTTTGAATACAAATGCCATAAATCATAATTTAGGAGAGTAAATAGGCTAGATATTTCCCTTTCTCTACGTTTTTAAAGGGAAATTTTCCAGAACACAAAAGTTAGGCAGGCAACCATCTTCCTCTAAAGGAAATCCTTTCAGAAAATATTCCTTTAATTAGAAGAGATACTTCTAAGGTTTATTCGTAGATAAGAGTATACAACATTAATGCCTATTAACTCTGACTGGCTAGTCCCTGTATAGTCTAGTCAGTTCAATCTTTGTAACAGGACAATTGATCTTTACAGCTGGGAACCCTTCACAGTCTCAGGAGACCTTTTTCTACCTTAAAAACAAATAAAGACAAAAGCATGTAAGGAGAGAGCAAAGTGTGAAAATTCCTTAAGAAATACAACCTTCCTAACCCCATAATACCGGGATGGTATCAGGGCTGTATAGAAAATAAACTCAGAGAAAGTCTTTAAACTTTCATGTGGATATACATAGTTAATATGACAGACTGTAACTGCCTGGCTCCATAAGCTTAAGGAAAGCACTGAGCTATGTTGTTGCTACTTGAGAAATGATGTCCTCACATCATTAAAGACAAAGATAACATCTGAGCCAAAACCTGAAACCACTGAAGATTGAAAGATGAAATGCTGCTGCTTCAAATGTTCTTGTTCATTACGTGCAGCAGCAAAAATTAATCTGAGAACCTGGGAGAATTTAAAGGATTGAGACTACTTCAGAAATCCAGATAAATGGATTTTTCAAGCCTGTTAATGGTTTGCCTCTATGTGCCTAACTAAAAGAACTGCAACATTATCCTGGAAAACAAGAACACAGCTTCTCAAAATAAGCAAAAGGCAGCTAATAAGAATATTTCTCCATCTCCAAGGAAATATTATGCAATGTAAGGAGGTATTTGCTGGTCAGTACAGAAAACTTGAAATGAATGACTACATTTTACACCAGGGAGCACAGCAGTTCCTGCCTTGCAGATGAAAAAAAAAAATAAAAAAATCAAACCACACCGCCAAATCAAACCACACTGGGTTTTTTGCTCTTTCACACCTCTCTAAGGAATCACTTTGCCTTGTGTACCCCTCACCGCCCTCCGACCTTATACACGCACCGGCAGTCGAACGGGAGCCCCGGGCTCCCTGCAGTCGCCGCAGGTCGGGCTGAGAGCGGCGGTGACAGGACAGGGACGCGACAGCCAACTCCCCACCTCCTCTCCTCCGCGAATGCGGCGAAACCCCTCAATTTACGCGCAGCTGCTGCCAGGGCGCTGCCCCGCGCAAACTTGCGCGGCCGCTCTGCGAGGGGAGGGGAGCCGGGCCCCCGGCGCGGCAGCTTCGAGCCCCGCGGAGCGTTCGTTACCTGCGCGCCTCTTTCGGCTCCCGCGGGGGCCTCGGGGTTTCGTTAGCGGTAGCAGGCGAAAGGAGCCGCTCGGGCGGAGCGAAGAAGAGACGGGCAGCTCTGCTTGGCACTCACGGCTCCAGCCCGGGCCGTGATGGGAAGAGCGCGGTTCCCCAGTAGCGGCGGGGAGCGCTCATCTCCCCAGCTGCCTGGCGGCGCATCTTACGCGGGTGCTGCGGAAACGCCGGGGCTCACCCGCGGCTGAGAGCTGGGCCCCGGGCCGTGATGCCGCCGCCGGTACCGGGAGTCGAGCTCGCTGGTCTCCCGGGTGCTGGCAGGGTCAGGGCTGGAGCCGCCGCGCGGGCGCTTTTCGGGAGGCTGTTCCAAGCGGTACCTGGAGCCTGTTATTTCAGCCCCGCACCGTATCGCAATTAGAGTTTCCATGGCAATTGAGTGTAACGGTAAACAAAACCGCGCTCGCGGCTTTGAAGGGATGCTCTCACTCTCTCACCGGGAATCCAGGACAGAGCGTGTTGCAAAAGGTGAAATGTTCTACGTGTTTCGGGACACCGGGAAGCGTGAGTGTAGCCAGGCAATTGCAGAGCGCTGACCTGAGCGCTCTCCAGTTCCCCTCACTTTGGCTGCAGTGGAGTTTGGTGGTATTTATCCATGCTGCTCTAACACCCTTTAATTTTTACCATTATTTTAGAAGCGGTGGGAGGTGATGGATTTCCCCCAAACAGTTCCCCTTTCTGAGTTGAGTAACTCAGTTCTTACAGAGGCAAATATCTGAAGGGTGGGCCATCAGTGGGAAGGCAGAGGATAGTGTTTTTTTAAGTGAGCAATATTTTAAATTGCAAAAATTGATGGGTATGTTGAAACACAAACCATGAAAAGACAAATTCTGCTGTTCTCACCAGCTGCTATCTTCTAGCAGAAGAGTCGTCATTGATCATAGTCCAATTACAGGACTACTGGAGAACTGAGTGACGTGCAGGTCTCAGGGAGCACAAGTGGCAGAATCTGACACGAAAACGTAATGACTTTTCCATTTGCCAAGGCACCTCTTTGACAGTTGAGATTAGCACTGCAAAAAAAGCTGGCAGTATAATTAGCCTGTGAAAGACTGTACCACACAAAGAAAAAACAGCTGAATCAACCATATTGTGAATTGACTTTCAAAAAGTCCAGTTAGGTTCCTTGTTTAACTTAGGTTAAAAAATACTCATTTTAGGGTAAGTGATCAAGGAGCAATTAACCTTAATCTTCGGTGATGAGCTCAGGACTGTGAGGAAGATTGCATCCCATCTTCTGTCGCCTGCTTCTGCATTATTCACCACCCACTGCTGGTGAATCACTGTATGTGCAAGTGGAGCTGCCAAGTGGAAGTGATGTGCCAATCCATCTCATCGTTTTAAGACAGCTCTCCTGTTAGTCATAAAGGAGAACAGAATTAATCCTTTTTAGGGCTGCAGCAGCCATTCTTAACATTTTCGACCATCTTCCCACGTAACAATGATGGCTTTCATGCTTTGCACACAAATATTTGATGTGATGATAGAAACTCATCCTGTTTGTAATCTGCAGTCGAGGGGGATTAAGACCATCTCCCAGGACACCAATTTACCTGAGTGTCCCTTGTTCTGGGTAAACTTAGCACATTTCTGGCCCCACTGCTTGGAAGTGGAAGTTCCCTTCGGGAAAGAGGGAAGTTTTAGAGATACTGCATTTTTCTGTGAGAAATTCTGGCTATAGCAGAGTGACATTGTCTTAAAAAAAAAATTCTACATTTGTTGGAATAGCCCACAGGTGGGAAATTATGTTTTTTTGCATTGCACAGGTATGATTTTTGTAGGATTCCATTTTACCTTTGTAAACGTACAAACAGCCTATCTCCATGTGGATGATTTCTAAGCAGTCACCTACTACAGTTTTCCAAACAGCCTCTGGTATTTACATGGTTCTTAGCAAGAACAGTCCGTAAGGCAAGTGTTCCTTCGTCAAGGCAATTTCCTCTGAGAATAAAATATTACAATGGTTTCGTTACTTGTCTTATTTCAGGAGGGTTCATCAGCCAGTAATGTACTGTCAGGTGTGGGTTTGTTTGTTGTGGCTTTGGTTTTTTGGTTTGTTTGTTTGTTTGTTTGTTTGTTTTTTCCCTTAGAATCATAGAATTATTATGGTTGGAGGGGACCTCTAGGATCATCAGGTCCAACCTTCATCCCAGCATCTACCTAACCACTAGACCATAGACTCAAGTGCTACATCTACTTGTTTTCTTAAACCCCTCCAGGGATGGTGACCCCACCACCTCCCTAGGCAGCCTGTTCCATTGTCCAACCACTCTCTCAGTAAAGAATTTCTTTCTAATATCCAATATCAGCTGTATTTGTACAATTCATCCCTGATTATCGTGCACATCAGAGGCAATTGTTATTTTTTTTCCTTTTCACTGTTTGTGTAGCTCTGTCTTGCCAGTAATACTACTGACAAAATAGGTGATCTACAGATAGGAAAGGTAATGACATTAGAGCTATCTAATAGTACAAGTTCCCCAGAAACCAACTTCCAGAGAGTTGTTGAAACCAGAAAGGAGTCTGTGAGGAAGTAAGAGATGGTGATGATGCAAGATACCTGTTCTGGAGAAGCTAGGGAAGAAAAATGGTGCATTGGAGAGAGAATACTGGTATTCCTGAGGCAGAGGGGCACAACAGAAAATACAGGAGAGAACTCTGTGGTTGTATGAATATAAATTCATGTTCATAGAATCATAGAATCGTTTTGTCTGGAAGAGACTTTCAAGATCATCAAGTCCAACCTTATTCCTATCCCTATCAAAACTACTAAACCATGTCCCTAAGCACATCTACCTAGCTCTTAAACATCTCCAGGTTTGGCATGCTTCTTACCACACTCCCAACTGTATCTTTCTTTTGGGAATATCATCACAATATATTAGAAAATTAAGCCTCTAAAGGCTCACTGTGAAAGACATGAAGACTCAAAGTTCCAGTGGAAGGCGGTGGTGATGAATGCCACAATTAATCAAAGTCTAGGCCACCTAATGTCCAAATTCCACAGCATGGTTGATCATCCCTGAGTCAAAGCTTGCCATGAGTTATAGTCTAATGTTATTGTATAGTCTGTTACTAACGGAGGACCTATCCGTGGGCAAGACAGCCTAAAATGGTAGGACATGGCCACTACAGCATTTGAGGCATTTTGTGAGATGCATACAAAGCATTTCTGTTGTTCTAAATTTTTCACAAGCATCAAGCCCACTGTTCATCCTCTGAAAAGAAAAAAACAACCCACAAACTATTAAAAATACTACTAATGTCTGGCTTCTGTATGGCCCATCCCTTCCACAGATTCTTACCTTGCAAAAGGCAGCTTGGCTAGAAGGCAGTGAGCTTTGGACTGCTAAGGAGGTTGCAGTAGTTGAGATATCTTTATAAATAAAAGGCAGGACATCTGATGGTTAGCTAATAAAATATTTCCAAGGGTAAGCATGTAACTGATCATTTTTGCTGCCTAACACGTCATCACATTTGTTGGCTGGTGTTATATGCATTGACTATTAATGTCCCTTCTGGATGATCATACTGAAGCACGGGGTCTATTTCTGCTTCACCTGATTGGAACTTGTGGATGAGTGTGTATGATTTTGAATCCTGAATGGAGAGAGTGGGGTAGCTATAGCAGAAAATAAAACTTAGTATTTTAGCCAAGTGGACATAATTTAGGTTATATCTTGAGCAGCCTTTAAGTAACATTGCATATGATCAGGATAGCTTTACACTAGTTAGTCTGGCTGTATCATTCATAATGGAACTGCAGTAGCAAGACTCTAAGCAAAGATTAACCACATAATTATTCACACAGCTTCTTTGGGTTTGTGACATTAACAGTCAAATGAAGTGTTGTTAATGTTTGGTGTCTGTTGCAGTCGTTGCAGAATAAACATGCTCTTAGCCAAACAGAATTTGCTGCTATCCTCACTGTACTCAACAGCAAAATGCCTATTTAGTGTACTGATGACAGACTTATGCCCCAAGGAGTCTGAGTTCCCTTGTCTGTGAACAGGGTATTGTGAAATGCAAGTATTTCAAGGATACTAATGTTCATTATGAGAAAATGAAAACAACAAAAATAAAGTTAAAAAAACCTTCAAAGAGTGTTTCCATTAATTCTCCATAGTGGTGACTTCAGTCTGTTTTATGTACAGTAGAAACCACAAATTACTCTTGTGGTGTTCTTTCACTCAGTGGATTTTAAGTTTTATAGAAGGGTTGCATTGCCAGAACACATGACAATACATTGTAATCAAAGTGGCAGCCTCATTTTATTACATCTTTTCTTTCCCATTTTTGAGAGTTAGAGAGAATTTCAGTGGGTTGAGCTCTTGGCATATTTTTTTCCATGTGTTTCTTAAAAATGTCTTGTTCCCTTCAAAGAAATTCTTATTCTTTTACTCAAGCTGTTCAGTTTCCTTAGATGAGATACTTGCGTTCGGTTTATTTTACTTACTCTCTTTTTGCAGTGTCGTTCTTTTGCACAAATAAATGTATGCAGTCAAACAGACACAGCCTTCCAGTCCAGAGCACCTTTGATGTACTGAAAAAATTAACTCCCTGGAAGAGGATAATCTTTAGCACAATGGCTACCTTGCTCCTCCAGTGTTGTTTCCTGACAGTGAATGTGAGAATATCAATATCTCTAGATATTCTCTGAGAATGACAATTGAATGAGAGTTCCTGAGGAATCATTTGATGCTCCAGCTGGAGATGCTCCAGCTCCAAGCCTGGTTTTGAGACTGGAGATGCACAGCATATCTAGGAACTGCTAATGCCCGCGTTTCCTACAGAACATACATCATTTACTGCACAACGTGTGTTTTCTACAGCTGTAGTGGAAAGAGTTTGAAAACAGCCGGTCTCTGTTTATGAGAGTGATTATTTCTTATTTCACATGTATGCAAAGATCTTCAGAGGAGATTAATATGGCTCCAACAGATTCAGTCATTGGAGGCAGGCACACCACAGTATGGCAGAACAGGAAGCTTGTAGTAAAACTTGGGTGTATATAGTATAGCATGTATGTTGGAAAGACTCAGTGACTGTGGCAGCCCTTTCCATTGCTCCACTTCACTATTGAAAGCACTATTGAAATCCATCTACAGTGTGAATAACTTGATGAATATTTGTTGCCATCACTGGGAGTTCAGGTGACATGTAGGATCTAACTTCAATGTCTTGTAGGAAATTATTATATTTACATAGAATAAGCAAGGTATTGTGAGGCTTGCTTCACCTGTGTTTATATGATGTTTGTAATTTTTGTATATACTATTAAAACATATTTTTTAACAACAAGGTTTTTTGACTTTGCTGTCTGAAGAGCTGGTTCTCTCACATTTTTCTCCCTCTTCTCTCTCACAACTGGTACGCATAATTTTTTACCCTTCCTTAAATATGTTATCATAGGGGTACCAACAGCATCGCTGTTGGGCTCAGCTTTGGACAGTGGTGGGTCCTTTTCGGAGTTGGCTGAAAATGTCTCTGTCCAACACGGGGGCAGCTCCTGATGTCTTCCAAGAGAAGCCACACCTGCAGACCCCTGCTACAAAAACCTTGTCATATAAACCCAAGCTTCTTATTCTGAACTGGTCCCAAAAATGTGTCTTTACTCTGTGTGTCTATTGTCAGAGTACTAAAATTATATATCACAGAATGCTGATCTTCATTTTTAAAATAGCCATCTTGCCTATATGGGCAAGAGCATTACAGGTAGTGGGATCATCCTGGTATAGAAAAGGACTTTTTCTCTGCCTAGCAATACATCTATTGCCCTTAAAAATCTTTGTATTGGACAATAATTCTCTCTCTCTCTCTCTCTCTTTTTTTTTTTTTAATGTAAGTGTGTCATTCCACATCCATAACAATGAGAGCCCTTGGTTCTACATGTCCTAGAGTGTCACTGCTTCAGACAGAAATATGCTCTTTATGGGATCCTCAGTTCTTAGTTTAGACCTCTGCTTGAGTGTATTCACCTTTGCTGTGCTCAGCTGGAGACTGGTGCATGTTAATGACCGATATATGACTGAAGATCTTGAGAGGCATTATACACAGCCTGCACTTACCTTCTGGCTGCTGCTGTTAAAATGTCAGCAGTGCCCTGGCTACTGTTTTATAGCAACCTTGAGGTATGCCTGCACTTTGCTTTCATCAAGGACTGCTGTTATAATGCAGCTGAACTGAGTTCCTGGAAATACAGTGCAAACATTAACCCTGGTGCTGAGTTTTGAAACCTTCTCATGAGGCTCATTCTGCAAAAAATACTACAATTACTTATTATATGCAGATAAATTTTTAGCAATAAGTAACATGGTTCCTCACTTGAGAGGTATCCATGACATAACAGCGGTGCCATGTAATAGCAGTATGCCTGAAGGAAAGAATGTAAGACCATGTAACTCCTTCCACTTGAAAAATTAATCTGGAGCCTTGGAAAAGTTAGAGCACTTCTGTTTCCCAAGAAATCCAAACGCCTAATACAGCCTGCAGGGCTTGTCAGGGCATTTTCAAAGTACAACTGAAGTTTATCTGGGTAATGTCTTTCAAATTTCCAAACTCACTGTTTTTTTATGCCCATTGAAGTAGATCTTCTGCATCAGTGCTTTCTGTAAGTGAGAGGAAGCTATTTCAGGATCATAAATGAACTGATTATAAAATTTTCCATTTTGCTTTTAAGGAATTTTTTCAGTAAACTATCCTCCTATAGCTGGTAGCAGGTTGAAGAGCTACTTGTGCCAACTGCATTAAATAATAATAATAAAAAAAGCCTGGTTGCTGGAAACTGGAGTTTTCAAAAGAAGCAGAAGAGCTGGCCGATGCAACAACCACCACCTTTTCAGCTCTGCATCTCCGTAAGGATGGTTGGTCTTTATTTTCGGGGGTCCATTTTCCTTCCAGCTCCCTGGAATATGCCACTGCTCTGTATGAACCTGCAGAATTGCCTTTCTTTTTCCACAGGTCATACAGGATGGTGAACCACTTGGCTGGGATGAATCAGAAAAATCTGCACAAGGGCCACAGTTACAGCTGTATTTTCTTGAGGTTTTATACTTTATTGACTTAATTTACTTTTAAGATAGGTTCTTATTGCTTCTAGCTGAAAAAAAAAAAAAAACAACAAACAAGCAAACAAAACCCAAACACCCAGACCAAAACAAAATACAAACCAAACCAACCAACCAACCAACAACCCCCAAAACAAACACCCAAAACCCACTAAAACCTAGAGCAGCAACTTGACAATTCTTATTAATCCAGTCATCACTCATCATGATAACTACAGACCAGAAGGTAGTTGTACTGCTTTAAAAAGCCAAACCAGAACTTTGTAACTTGCTCCTTATACTGAAAATCGCCTCGCCTCCCCGTCCCCCATTTCCAAACAAGGCTCTAGTTCCATCTTTAGTTTGGCCGCAAGATGGCAATCACTTGCAGATAAAAAGCTGAAAGAGCCAGGCAGCGATTTGAAACTCTCCCTTCCTGAGCTTTTCCCTGCACTATCTCCCCCCTCCTCTTTTGTTTCAATATTTAATTGCATTTATTTCGGAATTACTAGGCAACCCACCCCCAGATGTGCAATTTGAAGGTGATGTGCATGCAGTGAGATTTTCAGGATCTGCTCAGCAGACCACCATCATGTGATACTAGGATAAGGTGGAGTTTGGCTTTAAGGGGGAGTCTCCAGCCTTCCTCACCAATCTTTAGGATCTCAGTTGGAGGAATACCAGAGGATCCTTCCCCTTTCCCTAATCTTTCTTCTTCATTTAGCCTCCCGAGCCAGACCCTGAGCAGATCTAAGACGGGCAGAGCAGTTGCAAGGTGAGTTTCCCCTGTGGTTGCTTTCCCATGACTGATGGGTGGTTTTGTGCTGGTTGGGCTGGTGATTGCTTGCTCTCTTAGGTGCAATGACAAAATGCCAGGGAGAGGTAGGCTTCAGGTTGAACTTGTGAGTGCCTGGGTAAACCATTGCCTTGGGTGACAGTATTTTATGCTTCCTTTTGAAGAGCTTCAATGGTTTTACAGTGCGTTTCCAGTCACTTTACAGCATGTTATTTTCCCCCTTTCTGTCTGGTGGTGCTAAAGTTTTAACCAAAACCCTCCTGGAGAATCAGAAGGGTATGTGTCATGGGGGAGACTGTGTAATCACTTGGAGGGGTCTGCAGAGCTGTGGGCTCTCTCCAGCCCTCGACAGCACCTAGGGATTTTCCCTCCTGGTTTGGGAGCTGGTGGAGTAGGGGACAGGGAACAGTGCAGCTGTCCAGGAGATCCCCTGCTGATGTCTGATCCGTTTTGGAGAGGTGGGCAGGGAGGAAGGACTCCTTGTCACTTGCCAGCAGTGCTGTGTTTCTGAGCTAGTTCCCAGCCATGCTCTTAGGTTGCATCTCTGCTATGCGGAGAGTTAAGTGAGAGAGTGTCATTTTCTGGGTTTGAGTTTCTTATTTGATAAATAAGCAAGAGCAGAGCTTAGCTAAGGGAGAAGAAAAACCAAGAATCTGAAACCTAGGCCACCCATTGCTGGGTCCAGTTTGGCCCCAGCTAGTGAGAAAACCTATCCAGTTCTCTCCTTACAGGACACAGCTTCTCACCCACTCTGCTCTTGCTGTCGTCCTGTCAAGCCTCAGGACTGGACTGCCCACCTTGTTCTGTACAAGTGACAGTGGAGATGACAATTAAATCCATGATGATTTTCAGGCTGGGGTAAAGTCATGTTGTTGGAACTGGGGAGTTCTGTCGCTCTGCATTACCCACACACTTGGATAAAGAACCTACTTCTGGCTCTGGCTGAAGTGATGCTTCAAGAGGTCCTCAGGGTGGGAGGTTCTTTATAGGACCCTAAAACAGACTTTGTGGACTAAGGACACTTGAAAAACATAGTTATCAGAGGCAGCAGGTGCAAGAGATAATGCTCAGGTGCATGCCTAGCTAGCTTGAAAATCAAAGTTGCCAGGCCTCAGGCAGAGTTGCCTTCTGTCCAAAATCACTGATGTTAACTTTTGACAGTAAAATGTCACTCAGGGGCAAACTCTGTTGCCTGTTCCGGTTTCATGTAGCCATGTGGTGACTAGAAAGAGCCAGCAGAGCCAGCTGAGGTGAGCTCATGATGCCAGTGAGAAGACATGGTGTTGGTATGGTTGTCCTTTGGCTGACCCTCAGGAGGTGCTGGAACTGCAAGCACAGCCTCAGTGAGGAGGCAGCCCCAGTTCTGGTCCCCAGCACACGGCTGGTTAAAAGTATGTCTGCTACCAGTAAGAGATAATAGATGATTCTGCTCTGGAGGCAGATGGCACCAAGATTTTTATTTGGTATCATTTAAGACCACAAGCTCACCCATTCAGGGTAATTTTTAATGAAGTACATTTTAGTGGGCAATGTCTTTACTGCTTTTGAGATAAGTGCCATATGGAGCTGGGTTTGAAACCCACTTGTGTGATTTTTAAGTGACATTACTTTCATTACCATAACCTAAGGTTAAAGGAGCAATAAATTTAGCTGATGGGAGAGTGGACAGAGGGAAAGTTTCATATTCAGTGCTGCTGTTGCCAATGGCAAGCTGGAGTAAAGGTATGTCAAGTTATTTGATCTCTTCCTTGCTTGCCTGTTTTCATTTTTATTATTTTTTTTCTTCCACACATAAGGCTGAGTTTCTGTAAATTTAAAATCCAAGACCTTGGAAAGGGGTGGTTACATTTGCTCCAGAGTTCCATTCCACCCCCTACCATTCTATGTTTCGATGATTTACACATACCCATTGCATGGGTAAAGAAATTTTGTACAGTGTCTAATTTTTTGCTACTTTTGTCTTTTGTCTCATTTTGTTCTTTTTTTGCTGCATAGCTCTCCTAGATGAGATTAAGGTGTTCAGAGTTCCTGATTTGCCTTTGATACAGAGTCAGTGCTGCTCTGGGCACTCAGGGGCTCAACATCAAGTCTATGTATTAGGAAAAGAAGGAAAGCAGCTGGTTTTAGAGTAAATTTTCCACTCTCACATTAGTCAGATGGGGCTTTCCCCCCTTATGCGATGGCTGGATATAATTCCTCTTAGAGCATCTTGAGAAAGCAGATCTTTGCCCATTAAACTTGTAAACAGGAGATGTAAAATATCAACTAAAGGCTACACTAGTGGAAAACTGAAATTGCTTCTCAGCTCCTTATTTTGTGCAACTTGTGCTGTTGGGAAATGGCCAGGAAGGGGTCACGTCCTCTGCTTGCAGATCTGCATTTTGATGGCTTTCTTCCCTGGGGCTGCAGCCCCTGCCACCACTGCTGTCCCTGGCTGATGGGTTGGTCGGTAACCCTCTCCCCGCAGGATCTGGCCCCTCTGCGGCTCCATGCTGGGCTTGGGGTGGATGGGGCAGGCGACCTCCTGAGGGTGACCGGTGACCCCCGCTCCCTCCCTTCTCCCCAGGCGGTGTGAGGGAAATGCAGCACAGAGGAGCGGATTTGATCAAGGGTTTCCTGACGCGATGACGGGTGCCTTTTGAACTCCGGGAGCAGTTTGGATGAAAGAGGTGGCAGTGGCAGCAGCTGTGAATGTCGCACCAGCGAGTGGGAAACAACATGAATCATTCGGTTCTCTCTCCACTGGGAAATGTTACCGGTCACCTGAATTTTTCAGAGAAGAACTCGCAGATCTTGCAGTTTGAGGATGAGGATTGCCACGTGCCTTTAGCCATGGTCTTCACTTTGGCCTTGGCTTACGGGACTGTCATAATTCTAGGAGTCTCTGGGAATCTGGCCTTGATTGTCATTATTTTAAAACAAAAGGAGATGCGCAATGTTACCAACATCCTCATTGTCAACCTGTCCTTTTCTGACCTTCTAGTGACCATCATGTGTCTTCCCTTTACCTTTGTGTATACTTTAATGGACCACTGGATCTTTGGGGAGGCCATGTGCAAATTGAATCCTTTTGTGCAATGTGCCTCCATCACCGTCTCGATCTTTTCCTTAGTCCTGATTGCTATAGAACGCCATCAGCTGATCATCAACCCCCGTGGATGGAGGCCCAACAACAGACATGCCTACATGGGGATTGCTGCCATATGGATTATAGCCACAGCTTCCTCTTTGCCTTTCCTGGTTTACCACGTGCTAACGGATGAACCCTTCAGAAACGTAACATTTGATGAATATAAGGACAAATATGTGTGTTTGGACCTGTTCCCCTTGGACACTGCCAGGCTTTCTTACACCACAACACTTTTGGTGATTCAGTACTTTGGACCTCTTTGTTTTATATTTATTTGCTACTTGAAGGTAAGAGAAAATCCTCATGTGATATGTCCTTCTTTCTGTCTGATACTTGTTTATCCTTGCAAAGATGATACTTGTAATTTAAATCATCCCACACGTTTCTCTTTGTTGAATTTCCTGCAGATATACATACGACTAAAAAAAAGGAACAACATGATGGACAAGATGAGAGACAATAAGTACAGGTCCTCTGAAACCAAAAGGATCAACATCATGCTGATGTCAATAGTGGTTGCATTTGCAGTTTGCTGGCTGCCTCTCACCATCTTCAATATCGTGTTTGATTGGAATCATGAAATTCTGCCTGTCACTACCTGCAGCCACAACCTGTTGTTCCTGATTTGCCACCTCACTGCCATGATCTCTACTTGTGTGAATCCCATCTTCTATGGGTTTCTCAATAAGAACTTCCAAAGAGACCTGCAGTTTTTGTTTCATTTTTGTCATTTACACTCCCATGAGGAAGACTATGAGACCATAGCCATGTCCACCATGCATACAGATGTTTCAAAAACCTCTTTAAAGCAGGGAAGCCCAGTTGCATTTAAAAAAATAAATAGTGATGATGATGACAAAATATAAAGAAATAATAAAAGTTCTACATAAACTTCTGGAAGTGTGATTGCAGGTGTACTGTGTCCAGGGACAAGCACAAAAGTACAAAATGGGTAACGTTTTTCTTCTTTTTCCAAGGACCTTTGATTGTTATCACTTCGAAATTATATGCTCTTCATTTTTCCCCTTTTCCTGCTTTAATGTCTGCAGAAGTTATATCTGAATCTTATTATAAGACATAATTGGACCTGCTACTACTTATGGTTTTTATCAGCTGTCTTTTATTCTGTTTTCTTTGTACAGTTATGCGCTTTAGCACAAAGATATATTTATTGACTTTTTTTTTTTAAACAAGTAGTTTTCAGGAGCGTCCATCTAAGACCATTAGAAACCATACAAACCACAGGGAGGTTGTCACTACAGAGGACACCCATCCCAGCATGAAATTAGGACATTCTGATTTGAAGAGTTCATCTTGCTGCCTTTTTTTTTTTTTTTTTTTCGTTAATATGGCTTTTGATCAATGTTAAAATCCTGTAAAATCGGTGTAGGCACAGAGGAAATGATTCTGTGAAAACTGTAGAATATGTTCAATGGGGACATGCAGTTGTCTCGTTCATAGCGGCAATTCAGGCTGTAATCACTAATATTCAAAGACAGGATTAAGAGGGAAATTCTGTTCTCATTTATGACAATAAAATCCTACAGTAATTCCACAGAGCACAACAGGATAACTCTGACGTTTCACCACAACAAATGAAAGTACAAATGGGCCTTTGGTCCCAAATTATTATATCTGATATTAATAATATAATCTTTTTAACTTTAAAAAAAAACCCCAGAACAACCCCCATTTTCATTTCCCATCACTGACAGAAGTTAGTGTTGCTAGGATGAAATGCACTGTCTCTCCCAAGCCTGTGAAGCATGTATATTGTCCTAGAGACCTATGTCCAGAATCTAAAGGGAGATGGGACTGTTCACTCTCTGGATAAGGTGCAATTCCGTCCTTGCAGGTGACAGTGAAAATTAGGTCTGCTATTAAAAAAACCCCCGACTTTGGACACCTGAGTATTTTCAGAATAATTACTGGTGATCTATATAAATTATGTATAGCCTCATAATATTCTGTGTACAGATGCAATGGCATAAACCTGGAGCATCTCCAAGATGGTTTAATCAAGATCTGCAAAATTGAAAAGGAGGATATGAATATAGTTTGGGTATAAATGATACATTTATCTTCCAAACTCACAGTTTCCACAGTTGTTTGAAGTGTGGAAATATTTGCCAAATATACACTATAGAGCTCTGTGTATTACTGCTTAAACTCTATATCCTCTAATTACACAAAATATACATGATGAGATCCACAGCTGAGGGAAACTCACATAACTTGTGTAAATGAAACTACTGCAATATCAGCCAGCTGAGGTTCTGCTTCATACAATATACTTTGCTGTATAATCAATGCCTTTTTGAATAATCAGTATAGACCCTATTTTCTTTTAGCAAGGTCACTTTAAACCATTCTGACAGAGAAGAGGGTCTTTAAAATGGATATAAATGTAAATGTAGCATAAATGGAAATCTGACCTGATACATTCCTGAATAAAAACATCTCAGTTTGTGATGATGACTCTAATATGTTCTAAATTTGACATGGATAAATGCCTAAGAAATGAAAATTATTTGGTTTGCCAGTATTGATAAGTCAAAAACTGTGCCTTGTGCTGTTTTACAAATAGTGTAGAATATTAAAATAGCCATTTGTTCTTGTCCATTATAATTTTATGTATTTCTCTACTGGCAGATAAAGTAATTAAAAAGGAGGTTTCTGTGGTTGAGAACAGAGACAGAATGTAGAACAGGAATTGTAAGAGAGAAATTTTTTTCAGAGCTTTGCCCTTTTGTATTTTATATTTCCCTTTTCCTTGTGGTCATCTGTGAAGCATGTTGCTAATAATTTGATGAGTCTCCTGAAATTATTCCCCTGTCACTTTATGATGATTTTCATATTCTAAGGGATATGTATTTTCACAGAGATGCAATGTAGAAATCTAGACATGTTTTTCTATTAAGAACGTCACAGTGAGTTTTTCCCATAGGAAAAAATACCACAATGAATTTTATGTTTTCTCCCACTTTTGAAAACAGCACTTTCTACCAATCCAGTGGAAGAAGAAAACAGAATTATTTGAGAAAGTTTCCAGTTAGTTTGCTGGATATTTTTGACCAGACCGATTAAGTGTTTATACAGAGTACCTGTTGGAGCAACTTTAGAGGAACCTGCTGGTACACAGAGACCTAAAATTGGTGTGTCTTAAGACCTGGAGGTCTCCAGTGGGATAGAAACACAGTTCCTCCTTTGTCAACCTTTCTTCTGTTTGAGTTACAGTCTCAAATTATACAGGCAATGTGATACCATCTCATACTGTTTCCTGAGAATGTGTGCCAGCTTTTTTTTTGCCTACCAATGCCAGATCAACAAGGTGAAGAGTAAGTAGGAGCATTCCTTCAATTCATCTGTGTTAAGCTCAGGAGCCATTTTTCCACTGCACTGCTGTCCTAGGATGAGGCTTCTTTTATGTATTTCCTCACTTCCGTGCAAGAAACTTTTCTGAGCCTCTGTTAAGGATACAGGTTAGCACATCATCATACAAATAAGACAGGGGATGCTGTCTGAAGTGACAATGGAAATGAACACAGTAAAAAGTGTTCAGCAGGAAAATGCATTTGGAGAATTTCAGAAGCAAAATCGTTGCTCTTCTGAAAAATTTGTTATAATGACAAAGTTAAAATTGGTCTCTCTGAGATGCTGATCTGACATCTGCAGGGCGTAGATGACATCTGCTGAGAGCAGTAGTTTTGTCTTTAGTTTCATGACTTCTGGAGACTTTCCACTCCTGACACCTGGTGTGGTGGTTTAACCACAGCCAGCAACTAAGCATCACACAGCTGGTCACTCAGTCCTCCTACCCGGAGTGGGATGGGGAGGACAATTGGAAAAAAAAAAGTAAAATTAATGGGTTGAGATAAGAACAGTTTGATTATTTAATATTAATAATAATAGCATCACAATGATAATAATAATAAAAAAAATGTATATAGAAAAAC
>JAAGNO010022564.1:8663-21011 GCA_033439905.1 Ceryle rudis
GGCACTCTCATGGTGCTCTCATTACTAGAAGTAGAGGTGGAGTAAGAAGCACATGCCTGTGCTAATTATAATTTAAATTATAATTTATAATATTTAATATTATTTAATACATTCTATCACTCTCTTTATTCTCAAATTATATCAAATGTTGCAAATAATATGACACCATATATAGTTGCGTGGTAGATATTGATATTTTCTGTAATGTTATTCTTCTCATAATATTGCCAGTATATTCTGATAACATATTGACCTTAGTAATTTGTTTGATCAGACTAAAGCAAACTTTCTGTTTTAACAAAGTACTTAAGCATATAGAAAATTCCTTTCTTAATACGAAAAAGTGATTATGTGCTTAAATCTTCCCGAAGGTTTTGAATGAAACACAATTTAAGGTTATGTTAAACAATGCATTAAGTTAAGCCTGTCTCTTTGGTACTTTATTGAATTAAAGCCAAAATAAAACTTTGATAGTCTCCAAACAATGTCACTGCTGTCATACAGACTCTCAGGGAAGAGGAGCCCCTTCATTCACCATATTTAAAAGTAGACCAAGATGCAGAAGTCAACAAATGTGCTAAACAAAACAAGTCTGCCTTTACAGGGGCGTGCGTTATTCAAGTTTCATCCTGTGGCTGTAGTTTTAGCTTCCCACATTTAACATTTCAGAGTAGAATTTCCAATGCCTGGTTAATATACTCCAACATCTGGATAACTATTCTAATAAACCTGAAGATTTGATGACATTAAATCTTGACCCTTCATTGTAGCTTCAATAAGAAGTGATGAAGAACATGGGAACAAATTAAATTTAATTCTTTGGGGCAAAATTAATAAAACCAAAATTAATATCCTCCCTGGGGTGGTCATCTTCTTTATCTCTCTGATAGTTCAGACTCCTAAATCTTTCTCTAATTGAGGCAAAATCTTTATCTGGAGTTTTTATGGGGTAGGAAAAAGAGAATGAGAATTTCATATTTAGAAATTATATTACATGGAGAGTAGAGTGACTTCAGACTCCCACATTTTCTGACTTATAAAGCATCTAATTCTCTGCATTACTGAACTTCACAGGAAAAGCAAAACATTAAGTTAGTGTAGTTATTCCCTCTCTGGGAATAATGTTGCTTTGTTCAATATGCACCTCCTTCTTAAACTCTCACAATTATAAACCAAAGATTTTCCTCATTTCTCATTTCTTTGTTGTACTGTCTTTTTATTTGGTATTTTTTAATAATTTCTCAGAATTTTACTGGCTATATATTGTGGGATATTAGCAATAAACATAAACAGATATTGCCCTGTGACATGAACTGCAAAAATGTTCTAAATAACTGCGAATCTTGTTCAGGCTTTGCTAATATATGTTATTGACACACAGGAAACAGACTAAACTAGGAAAAAAAAATGCCCTCTTAGTCCAAAATATAAAGTCTCCTGCTTTGATGTAATGGCATAGCATTTATACAGAGATGGATAGTAAAGTAAATACAACAAATCAGGACAAGCAGGAAATGGATGCACAGCCACCATGACAGTTTTTGAAGTGAAGACCTGTGAGCTGGTTCATTTTTAACTTTAATGGACTAAAGGTGGCAGGAAGAATGAAAGAAAACAGGCCTTGCTAGTTTAGGCAATGCAGAATTACTCCATTCCTCTTGCACTTAAGAAAGAACATTATAGGTTTGGTTCTGGAGATGTAGGTCCGAGAATTAAAAATTTTGAGACTCTGAGTGGAAGAGTTAGGTCTGCTCTGTAGCAGACTGTCTCATCTTTTTTCATATTGCTACCAAGTATCTGCTGATTTATGCTTGACTGTTTCTTCTATTTCTTCTTCCTGACTGGCAATGTCATTTTCAAGGACCATTTCCTGCAACCTGAAACCTGTAACCTGTATCATGAAGTTCTGACTGCAGAAGATTGTGTGAACTTCTGTGTGGAAGCTCTTGGGACTGCCATCTTGACAGTGAAGGTCTGTTGAATATTGAACATGGTGACAATACAAATTAAGAACCTTTGAACAAAGAAATCACAATTGTGAGGTCAACATTAGTTTGTTGCTTATCACCTCACCCCTAAGCAACCCCTGAGAATCACTTTAAATTTCAAAATCTTACCAACAGTTTTTGTCAATAATTGTACACAAATATGTTCATGTGTTCTAAAGGTTTAATGGAAATGTCTTTGAAATCACTTATGAAAACTCCAGTCCAGTGTACTGAATATTGATCAAGCTGTTAATACATCCATATACAGCAAACATAATTTGCACTCTATAACATAGAAGTGTATAGTGAAGTGGTAAATTTCCTTAATTCAAGATTCTTTTAAATTGAGACTTATGTATTTTTACATTATTTATTTTCTTTTGAGTTTTGTAAAGAGAGGTGGAAGCTTTACCTGTCAATTTAATTAGAATAAAGTTTATATTGTTCACAGATTGCTATTTCTTGTTGGCCTATATTAAACTTATTGCCCATTTTCATCAAGAAAGATGCCTTCATTGTAAATAGCTTATTGCAAGATGTGCTGGCATTGCCAATAGATAAAACTAGACTTAAGAGGACATGGAAACTTACTTTTCTTCTGTTATAACTAATAATCTACTTAAAGATACTGTGAATGCCAGGATGATACAGGAAGGAATTTCAATGATTTATTTTGTAATAAGCAGAACAGCAAAACTCTTTACTTTGCAATCCGTATATTTTATTTTTTCTAGATAATAGAACTGAAAGAATATTTAAAAGAAATGTAAAGGTGTAAACAGAAGGTGAATTTAGTAGCAAAGTTGAAGTTTGTTCCTTTGTTAGGAACACTGATGTGACTAATAAGTAAGTGTACATAGTCTAACAGACTTAATCATTCAGAGTTATTCATTGCTCTTGCTTTCTGTCTGATAAGCATTTGCATCTCACTTTTCTGAAAGTATGGATAGGATAAATTTAAAACTTTTAATGAACTTTATTTTTTACATTCTTTTAAATACTATATTTCCATGGAGGTGTGTATAAACATATATGTCTATGTATACATGTGCATATATATGTATTTATATAGCTACATATATATATATACAAAAAATATCCTAGAAACTGTTATTTAGCAAGAGTTCATAGGACATGGCATCTCATCTTAAGTTTATAACACATTGTGTTTGCCAAGAGCTTTCGATGTATTTCCTATCTGGTACAAGAGTCTTTTTTGGCAGTAGAAACAGGGATAAAAACACTAAAATGGTCATCTCATATGATTCTATTCCAAATGTTCACAAATGTAGTTTCAAACCAGCTCCTGCTTAGATGACAGCTCAATACATAAAAGATGTAGAGCACACAGTCATACAGCAACAAGTAATGATGAGTAGAAACAGACAGACTGTATTTGTGATGAATAAAGGTTTAACCAATTTAGTCATTCACATTTCCAAATTGTACCTTCTTTTCCAAACTCTTCATCAACAGTAAAGCTGTCTGCAAACTGGGGGGAAATATAACTGTTAGGTGAATAGTTATTTTTAATATGTGGCCTCCTTAATCATGAACTGCTACCAATCACTCAAACACTTTCTTATACAAATATTTAAGGAATGCTATCCTCAGAAGGCCTAAGCCTCATATACTAGCTGAGCTGCTTGAGTTTTTTCTTAGGCATTTTTTCTTTATGGGACACTGTAATTTATATTCATACAAGGTAATATCTGCTTGAGCAACAGAATTTATTATTTCCTGTTTGCCATCCATTATTTTCTTCTGGGAAATTTCAGTCACTCAGTCAAAACAGCAACCAAAAGATATGACCTATGCTGACAAATTGTATTTAAAGTGTAATAAATTATAAGTAGGTTAAGTGAGCATTTTATCAGATCCTCATGGGTGAGAATTTTCTTTGATACATCATTTGAAAACAGTAAATTGTGTTTCCTTATAAACATCTGATGAAAGATGTCTGAAATGCAGAGTGTGTATTTGAGGGAAGTGAAGATTTAATTATTTTTCACCAGGATATGTAACTTGAGCCAGGAAATATTAAGCATATTGAAGATTTAATTGCATATGTTCTTGACTAGTCTTCTAAACAGAGATCTTTTCCACCCCAGGGAACCTGGGTACCCTGTACCCTAACTATTAAGCAGAGTTACAACTTAAACCAATTTGCAGTTTCCAGACTAATCTTTCTATACATAGTTTCTATTAAAATATTTCTTCTAATTCCAAAGAACTTTTCATTTTTCAAATTTTCAAAGAAGTAATATCTAGTTAAGCTTTACTCTCCTAGATAATTTACTTCTGGATAAATAATATGCCATGTTGAAAGTGTTTTGTTTTTAAATTGAAAGAGTAGGAGTGAGTGAACATCATATTAATAATAAAGTATTATGTACCATGTAACCTAAATTATACACTCATTTCTGTGGCTCTGTAACTAAGCATCTGCCTGAAGCCACTAGAGACTTTTTATCTTTTTGGAAAGGTTTTGCAGTTGTCAGGATATTCTGTAAAATGTCTGCACTGTATAAAATTTACATGTTATATTTAAATGTCCCTGCTAAAAGGTGTGATCACACTTACAAACATATTCTGCACCTTTCTGAGCACACCTGCCTTGTCAACCTCTTGAAATGTTACACTCTGAAACCAGTGATGCAGAACATTTAAGATGATTCCTTTTTTATGAGAATGTATGTATTTATTGTTGGAAATATTAGATTTTTTTTTCTGATTTTATAACATTTTAATAATTTATATATCTATGAATCTCTATGGCCATCTGTAATATGAGTATTTCCTCTTGGACAGGTACCTCAAATCGTAACTAATATAACTAATAACACTATGACCAAATTTTAGTGTGTCATAAAATTGCTGAGAAACAATTGATGTCACTCACACCCATTAAGATCTTTTCTCCCACTTAAGTAATTTTGGTCTGCTGAAAGTGACTGTGTGGGATCTCTCGAATCATATCATTTAAGGGCCAGGAAGACTGGGGGAGCTTTTTAACTTAAACACTTCTGAGATCTACTAAACAGATCACACTTAATATTGATGACAGTACCTCAAAAACAGAAAAGACCCTCAAAATTATTTTCAGTTTCTTTTTCTGGTTGCTATAACTTGAACGTGTGCTCTGTCTCTTTAGAGTGAAGGATTTTTTTGTGTGTGTGTTTTATATATTAGCTATGTCCCTTTATTCAGCCAAAACCCTCCAGCAAAGAGGTTATAAAAGGGAAACCTGCAAAGGTGTTTTTTAAAACATGTTATTTTCTGTTGGCATTTCTTAACCAAGTCCAGAACTTAGTTGGCCAAGTTTTCTCATCCTTTTAAAGTGCTCATTAAATAGAAAGCATTACTATAGTTGACTATTTACAACCATATGCACCAGTTCATCTCAGCTTCCTCATTATTGCATTAGAATTCCTTGTAACTCTATAATAATATATAAAAAAGATATTTGTTCTTTAACAAGGCCTGCTATCTTCTTTAGTCTTTATTCAAAGAGTTTAATATATTTGAAGGGAACTGTCTACCGTGACTAGCATACAGATTTTGTTATTTTCTTTTCCCATATCTCTAACAAAGATTAAAAAAGAACACACCGAATACTAGAACAAGATGGAACATTGAAGCAAGTTTATTATATTATGTGCATTTTATCTGTGGGTTTGAGCAAGTTTTATATAGACAATAAAATTCAATACAACCACGATCATATTAGGTGCTTTCAAAGGAACAAAACCGATCTCAATAAATGGAATTTCTGTAGTCCACCTGCACTCCAATATTACCTTGCTGAAAAAGGATGGAATATTTGGTAGCAGGAAAAGTAACCATATGACAAATTATAGTCTAACCTCAGCAAAAAAACACTTTAGGATCTGGATGAAAATTTGTCATACTGGGGCATGTCCCAGCATAACAATGCTTGATAATATGCTTCAGCATGATACCAATACCAATATCAATACCAATACTTACTATACTAATATTAATAATAAGAAAAGAAATAGAGATCTGGGGTAGGGAAAATAAGACATTTGTGATATTGAGATATGTCTGTGGAAATTGCTTTCTCTGGATTTAACACTGAAAAACATTTTTGAATAATGGAAAGAAAAAATGTTTTTCTATTGACCAAGTGGGGGGAAGTTGAATTGTCAGCAAGTGCCTTTAATGAGCTCAAGAGGATAACAAGATATCAAACACAAGCAAATATTATATTTTGTCTCTCATAAGGCTGTTTACAACTGGAGAAATATTTTTCATGTTGCCATTGTTGTACATGAGAAATCATTATACACAGAGTTTAATGCAATTGCAGGTACAGTGAAGTTGCAATGTCAAATTCTGCTGCCTACTATCACCTCCTCCATAAACATGTTGGCCCATGTTCCTTACCATTACCAGCTTGAAGTAGCTGAAGCAGAAATAGGAAAAAATAGAACATGAGGTAATTTTTTTATACATGTCAAGTGCTTGTATAGTATCTGTGTGTGTATATTTATATATATGTACAGAGGCACCTCTACACACACACACACAGACACACAGGCTGACAAACACACTTTCTATGTGAAAGAAAACTCTTAATAAAAGTATCTTCTACCTCAGTACTGACCTAAGACTCAATTTCTGAGGATATTTTATTACATTCTGAACTCTGACACATTGTGTTGCTGGATAGTAATGTTATTATTTTGTCCATAGGCCATTCAGACTCGGGTGAATTTATCATAATACACCCTCCCTAGCAAAATAAGCACAGGAGTAGTACTACTTGCTTCGCCTAAGATAAACTAAGTAAGTGCATTGCTTACATTTATAGGAACCTGTAAATAATTTCAGTTGCCTAATCTATTATAAGTTCTGGGGGCATGCTTTTGGTCTGCCAGATTCATGATAAAAAGCTCTGGATTGAGCAGTTTTGTTGCTTCCAATGTAAGAGATTTCCCATTGGAAATTACACTGTATGCATTGTCAGAGGCTAACTCAGAAAATAAAATAATTACAGTCTATTTCAGATTAAATTTGTAGATTTTGGATTAAAATTGTAGATGTTCTTGAAGGATAATTTCAGTAGCATTTGCATGGCTATAACAATGTCTATGTTAAAGGTTTATAACTATACATAGACACTATTTTTACTGGATAGAAAGAATACTTGGGAGGCAGGTAAGGAGGAGACACATCAGTTGTAATAACAGCTCTGTGCTACTCCACTACCACCATTTTTCCCTTATACTTTCTTCCTGTGCAGAAGTGATTCCAAATATGCTTTGCTTGCAAGTAGTACTGGAGCCTCTGCTCTTTTTCCTGCCTTGCATTATTTGCTTGATGCTCTGATATGCTTCTTCCTGACACTTCAAAATAAATATTTTTTATAGAAATGCAAGATGAAAATATTTTGCTAGCATTGGGTTCTTTTCCTTAACCTTTCCATTCCTTACTGACTTTTTTCACTTTCTTTTACCTCAGGCATTCTTTCTCAGTATCTCCACTAAATTTCATTTCATTTGAGACAAAAAAAATATTTCTGTAGTTAGTCTTACTGCCCTGTGCCTATTCAATCTTTTCTATTCTATTCATGTCATGTATACTATGTAGGCTTTCTGTAAGAAGTTCTGAATAGAAGGATTTCCGTGTTTCCTATTCGTTAGTGACATCAAACTCAATGGTAATTTTCTATGGAAACTAAAAAATATTCCCTTTATGGGGAGCTACAGTCACTTTGCTACTTTGGGATGAGTTTCCTTCCATGACAGAATGAAGGTCAGGACAAGAAAATTGCAGTTCAGTGTATGAAGGTTAGGTTTCCTTTTTATAGAGCTATAGTCATAACTGGTGGCTGCTTGGCCATTGCATGACATATCTAACAGATGTGGAAAATTAATGGTTCTTTCTTCTTTTCTGTTTTTCCAAAAGGACAATTTTAAAGCACATTGTAACAGCAGCATGGAAAGGTTCATTGTGCTGTTGTTGCTATTGGGAGAAGTGTTGTTATAATTGAGATGTATCTCTGAGCACTAATATTTTCTTGAAGATTGATTGCACAAGAACACAAGCTCCAACCTGGCAGTGTAACTTGAAAACACTGTGTACTTGCCTTTTACTCAATCTCCTCACAAGAAGCACGTATCCAATTAAGCCTTATGAGTTAAGGGCAAGAGGCAGTTGTTTGGGCTGCTCTGCTTGTTTTTAATCAAAGTTCACTGAGAATGTAGCCTTCTCTGGCTCATTTCAATATGCCTCTGACTCATCTTTCCATTTAGCCTTACCTCAATCAGATTGTGCTACTTACTGTTGCTGGGCAACCTTCTACTGCTGCAGTGCCTGTACATTAAGCAATACCATTGGTAACTCTTTTCCTCTTACATTTTGTTTTTCACAAGAGAAATAGACACAACATAAAATGCATTATGCCTTGGGATAAGCAAGCTTTACCCTGGAGGACATGAAGAAATTGCTTTGTATTCTATTCTTACTTATCTCCAACTCTGCCTTGGCATTTGATAGCCTGGCACTAACATCTGTCTACAGGTTAACTAAGGATCACTGCTGGGAATGATCTCTGTGGTAGGAAATGTGTGCTGTAGCCAGCAGCTGATCCTGAGACAACTATGTTTAGAGGCCTCATCATAAGCCATCATCAAAACAGACTGAATTGGGCTGAAAAGAAAGCTTTTGATCCTGTTTTCTGTTTTGAGCCGTACGACATACTGCTGAGCAATACTGAAGGAAAATTTGCATCAATATTTCAATATTTGTGTTAGTGTTAGAAGTAATTGTAATTGTTAATATCCTCTAAGCTCAGGTAGGTTTCCATGCCACAGAGTGTTTGTTAACCTGGGAAGAAAGGACAAGCTCCAGATGTGAAGAGATTGACCTAAGAGGTATAACAGGAATATGTAGAAATATCTTGAGATACCTCCTCTTGCAAAAACATCTGATGGCCAGTTGTGGTTGGATCATGGCTCCTGTGGCACTACTACAGTGCCAGTGCTGAACATCAGTGCTGGTTTTCACATACTGGCACTATCACTGACTTTAGCTGACATGTATACTCATCTTTCTGCAACCATAAATCTTGGATCAATTTAAATGATTGCAGTAAATTCTTTAATCATTGTTTGATAGGAAAGTTAACTCCTCCCTCCTTTCTTTATTCCATAATGTTCTCGCTCCAGATGTTGCCACATCTCACATATTATTTTCTACAGTGCTCATAGAATCATAGAATGGTAGGGGTTGGAAGGGACCTCTGGAGATCACTGAGTCCAATCCCACTGCCAGAGCAGGATCACCCAAGGAATGCCACAGAGGAACATGTCCAGGCTAGTTTTGAAAGTCTTTAGAGAAGGAGACTCCATAACCTCTCTGGCAGACTGTTCCAGAGCTCTGTCACCCTGACAGTAAGAAATTTTTACCTCATGTTGAGGTGGAACTTCATGTGTTGAAGATTGTGACTGTTGCCCCTTGTCCTATCACAAGGCACCACTGAAAAAAGACCGATGCCTTCTACTTGACACCTACCTTACATTCTCTACAACTATTTAAATAAGAAATATTTAATACTATTAAAATATATTCACAATATACTCCATTAGTAGCATATTAATTTAAAATACATACTGTTTCAACTGTGATGCAGTTTGCAAGTATTCTATAGAGATATGAACATGACACTGTATAAAGTGTAGCAAAAAGCCAATCGTATTTCCAATGAACACAGTCAGATTCATTTTTCTACACAGTTCCATTTAAAAACCTGAGATCATAATTTAGTGAAATAATTCAATAATCTATTTTTAGTGTAGTTTACTGCATGACTCCAATTTAAAATGAGCCTAGGCAACTGGCTTCTTAAGAGCTCCATAGAAGGTACCTAATAAATAGAATTTCAAAGTTGGCAGATTCTAAGGAAATACATGTATTTGTCAATCCCAAACAGACCTGTCACTTGACAAAAAAAAAAAAAATTCAGTATGGCAAATATATATTTGTATATAATAATAATAAATAATCTGTATATCAAATATATGTTTGACATGCAGATGAAGAACGAGAAATCAGTTCCCCTTAAAACTGTTCTAACATAGACAGCCATAATGATATTCCTCATTTCTAGCGTATCTATGCTTTGCAAAATCTGCCAAATTTGTATGAGGAACGATTGATTTGATGTTATTTGAAAGTACAAATATTCTAGTTGTGATAATTTATAATTTCCCGATCAACTAATTCAAATGAAACATGTTGTCAGATTTATTTCTAGTTAGATTTCATTAATTGAATTTGTTTGATGTGAGCCAAGTCTTGATTGAATCACTCTGTAAGAACAGAGCAGGACTAGTGTGGATTTTTATCTTTCTTACAGTAGTTCAGTTAGTTTGCCTGTTTATTCTTTCAGTGTCTTCTGCTGTCAGTATTGCTTGACCACACAGGCCAGTGATGTTTTCCCTCTTTTTATGATATAATTGACCTAGTACTAGAAATGTAGTACCTGTTATGAATATTTTGTTAGAACTCTGATTTTCTATTATGGCTTTGGGGTTTCTTTCTTTGGTTGGTTGGTTTTTTGGTTGGTTGGTTTGGGTGGGTTGGTTTGTTTGTTGTTTTTTTCCTTTTTTTCTGTTTTGTTTGTGTGTGTGTGTGGTTTGTTTGCTTATTTATTTATTTACTTTTGTTGGTTGTATTTGGGTTTTTTGGTTCTTTTTTGTGGGTGCTGGGGTTTGGGGTTTTTTTTAAAGGAGAAGAGTATGAGCAGGATCTTTCCATGGCACACATAGGCCAAGATGGATACCTACCAACGGCCAGCAGATGGAGCTGAGAATAAAACAGCACATAGAAAGGACCAAGAAAATGAAAAAAAATACAGTTGGATTAAAAGAGTCAGATTAAGTGAAGTTAAGAAAAAGGAGTCTCTACAGAGGGAAACTTTTCAGATCATCTAAAAACACTTCCTGAAAATAAAAACACGCATACAAAACTAACTTGCCTCAGTGCTCCAGGTACTAGCTCCTGAATGAAGAAATGTCAAGTGCTTAGAATGCTTGCCCCAGTGTACGGAAATCCAGGCTTCAGTCTTTGACATGATCTTTGATTTCCTGTGCTTTAAGCTGTCTGATTCATTCTATAAAGGGAAAGGTAGTAATGCATATTTTCCTGCAAAATAAAGAATACAAAAGAAAATAAATATATTTACTACTGTGAGGTTTTTAGGTACTGAACTTAAAAGGATTACTGGTTATAATGATATATAGTGTGGTAGAAACATCTACTGTTCAACTTGCAATGAGAGGAATTAGAATACCACTGATTTCAATATGATTTTAGAATAAGAACATTTTTCCATGAATATGCATAAAGTAACAGTAATCTTTTGATTTTTCCTTTAATTGGGTTTTATATTCAAATAGTTGTGAAATGTTTAATGAAAATAATACATGGATATACATTTTTACTAGACTTAACTGCTTATATATCTTGAGGAGTGATTTAGAAATAAACTCTCAAATATGTAGACAGGACTACTGCAATATTCTGTATGCAAACTGCAAATATAATAAGTGTATGAATGATTAACTAACATAACTAGAAAAAACTACCAGTGAGGAAGGACTGTTAGAGTAGGTGGATAAGTAGGAATCAATGATTATAACGTGATTACATGAAAGGATATGGGATATGGGAGAACTGGTGGCAAGTGATACTGAGAAGGCTGAGTTTCTCAATGACTTCTTTCCCTCAGTCTTCACTGGCAAGGGCTCCAGCCACACCTCCAAAGTTACAGAAGATAATGGCAGGGGCTGGATGAAAGAACTGCCCATTGCAAGTGAAGATCAGGTTTGTGACCATCTGATGAACCTGAAATGGCACAAGTCCATGGGACCTGACGGGATACACCCACAGGTGATGAGGGAACTGGCGAATGAGGTCGCTAAACCACTATCTATTATATTCAAAAAGTCATGGCAGTCCAGTGAAGTCCCCACTGACTGGAAAAGAGGAAATATAACCCCCATAATCAAAAAGGGAAAGGCAGATGAACCTGGAAACTATAGGCCAGTCAGTCTCACTTCTGTGCCTGGTAAGGTCAGGGAGCAGATCCTCCTGGAGGCACTACTGAGGCAGATGGATAACAATGAAGTGATTGGCTACAACCAACATGGCTTCACGAAGGGCAAATCATGCCTGACTAACCTGGTGGCATTCTATGAGAAGGTCACAACACCAATAGACAGGGGAAGAGCAACCGACATCATTTACCTGGACCTGAGCAAAGCCTTTGACACTGTCCCGCATGACATCCTGGTCTCCAAGCTGGTGAAATGTGGGTTTGATGGATGGA
>JAAGNO010022564.1:37013-53246 GCA_033439905.1 Ceryle rudis
AAAGCTACAGTCAAATCTAAACCCAAAATTTTATTACTGATATCCAGAAAAGGCTAAACAATAGCTGAAAATGCCACACTGTAAAATGTCACACGCACATTGAAAAAATAGGTATTTTGACAATTCAGTTTTATAAAAGAGAAAAAGCAATAATTAAAAAAAAAAGTATGATTCTTGAAAATGACAGGATTTCTTCTAATTGCTGCCTTTTTGTTACTTATAACTAAAGGTAACATTTTGATTGCCCCATAAAATAAAAGCCGCAAAGCTCTTATTTTCATGTGTCTTTTCTGATGCTGGATGAAAATCACATCTGTACCTGACATTTCGCTTGGAACTGGTATTTCAGATTTTGTCAAGCTTTTAACATTACAGTCATTAAATTTAATGTCATTTGTGACACTTATATAAGAGTATCACTAAGTAAACACTGCACAGTGAAGAATACCATACTTTATTAAGGAAAGTGTTCTGTTAGACTGGAGTGATGGAAAACTTTCATTTCCATGAATGAATTCCTTATTTACTTTTTTCTGCAGTTAATCTCTGAGAAAAGGACTTGTTTCAATATCTATCCAATGGATTTTTGTATCTTCTTCTTCTTCTAAATTTTAAATCATCATATTTTCAGAAATGGGTTGTATGCTCATATTTTATAGGTCATATTTATAGAACATGAAATAGTTACTTTATAATCATCTGTAAATTAAATGACATATCTTCGATTTCTTAAAACTTACGGCACACTCTCTGTGAATTTTAGATGTCTGTTTCTCCAGGCTCACCCTCATATGGGCCACTTTTCAATATAATTTCTGAGGGTGGGAATCTAAATTAGAGATATTATTCTAGTAACACTGACTGGTTTATCAAGGAAATAGCACTTCCCTGCTGTAACTCAATGCCATTTGTACTCATCTTAGTTAATATTTGCATTAGCTTTTTTTGGTTTTTTTTTTTCCCCGTAATTTCATGAAGCATGTATTCAGGAGCCAGTGATCAGACCACCTGGGCTTTAGAAATCCTCTCTGAGCAGAATTATTGTAAAAGTTTACCTCCTTCTTGGCCACTAAAAATGTACCAAATATCTCTTGGCACAACTCTCACCCATATCTGATCTCACTGCTCAGACGAGAGCTCCAGTTTTTTTACCTGATGGGGAGGTTAGTACAGAGTGGACTTCTCAATCATGTTATGGCCTTTCTCTCATATTTTCTTTTCTTTCACAATTTCCCCTCCTTGTCCATCCACTTGCTGCAGTTTCTGCTTAGCAAAAGAGAAAGACTCAACCAAGGTGAACCTCGATGAAAAGCCAGTGGGAATGGATCCCACCTTCTCCACTATCCCTGGCACTAGTAATTCCCAGATGACGATTTACCATCTTAAACTCATTACTGAGCTGTATCTCTTTACTTGCTTTTACACTTTCCTGTGGGCATCAAACCAATTTTGAGTTTTAAAGAAATTAAACAATCTAGCTTATAATCAAAAGCATTGATTTTTCATTATTTTTTGTACAGTCCATTCCATTACTCCCCCCCCCCATTACTATCAAAAGAACTGATTTGAAATGGACGTATCTTGTTTCTCTCCTACCCCTTTGAAATACTGTGCCTTCCTAGACCTTCACTTTCCTCGGTTTTCTAAGTTTAATATACATGTAATGTTACAAATTTCTCCTTGGCTGAGCTTTTACTAACTTTAGATGCAAGTCATCCACAGATTTTCAAACATACACCTATCTACTGTCTGCGTCTTGAGTGCTGCACTTCAACCCTTCAACCTCATTCTGTAAAGCAGGATCTTGACATATTTACAATATTAAGGAGCAGAATTCACTTTTTGTTTGGGTTTGGGTTTTTTTTTTGATAAGGTAGCACAATTCTATTTTTTTCTAGCTTTGTTATTATACATATCTACAGGTAGACAACACAAGTCTTCAGAGTGGAACAGCCTTCAACTTTCTCCAAGTTAATAATGATGCCAGATAGAAATATGGACTACTTCCACAATTATATCAACAAGTATATGCTGTTTATTAAGTCTAACTGCAAGCTTATTTTAAGAGAAAAGGAAAGAAAAAAACCCAAACACAACACAATACCAGAGCTGTTTATTAATATAGTTATATTTTTCCCATTTGTGGAAAAATATTATTATTTATTTATTTTCAGTCTAGTTTGTTTATATCTGAATCCAGGAAGGCGAATCTGCAGATGCTATTGCAAGCAACGTATAAAGCAATATTCAGTGAGATAAGTATCTCTCCTTAGGAGGTGTCACAAAGACACTTTTCATTCCTCTGTTACCATACAAACTGAGTCCAGGTCTCCATTCCAGCTTCACTTTCCCCTTCTCTTATTCCTTATTTCCTTATAACTAGCAGATACATTAAGTGCATTGATAAAGTCCTGTCTGAGAAATAAGATAAAAGCAAAATGTGAAGAAAACTCTTCTGTGTCTTTCTGAGTTACGAATATTCTTAGGTTATTCCCAATGTGAACCAAAAATATGTACAGAAATCAGGAGGAAAGAGAAAGCATTGTTAAAGGAAAACAGAGAAAAAACTATCAAGATTAATCTAACTCAAAAATTTGGAATCTTGGAACTCAGATAAATATCTGGCATACCCTTTTGTATTACACTGATCATTAAGGGAACTGGTCTGTGTGGTTTTGATATTTTGAAGAACTCTTTCTTAGATATGATAGAAATTGATTTCAGCTTGCAAACCAGATTTACAGAAGAGAACCTGATCTTACTTCTAGTGATAGCTAAATCTTTGAACCGGTTCTTACATTGCCTACCTCTGGACTTGCAGAAAATTTGTACTAAATCACTGGGTTGCTAGTCTTTCAGTCTGGAAGACAAAAAAGAAAAAAAACAACAACAAAACAACAAGATAACATTGCTAAAAGTCATTCTCTGTTATTTGGGATGAATCTATCAATCATTTTCATTTTAAAATCATTATCCATCATAGTCAATGTATGTCTTCTGTTGAAATCCTGCCAAAATCTATGTGAAAAGGAAATTAAAAGCTTAAGGTAAAAGAGTATCCATTTTGAACAAATGTTAGCTTATGTATTTCAGAATTTAAGGTTTCTAAAGTGCCACTGAGTAATACTTAATTTTAATAATTCTTCTGTTATGATAAGAATTTCAAATGATGCTATGGGGCTCCTAAACATTACCTAATGAAAGTCAATTCAACACAGCAATACATGACGATAAGGTGCTTTGAACTTCCATTGAATTAGTTCATTCAGAGAGCTTTGAAAGGTCAGGTTGTATTAGGAGATTTAAGTTGAATGACAATGCAGAAATAAAAACACTGAAAAAGAAAAAAAGAGAGAGGCACTCTGAAAATACTGATCCCTGGACTACTCCACCAGTGACTGGCCTCCAAGTGGACTTTGTGTTACTGGTCAGAACCCTTTGAGACTGGCAATTTGAGCATTTTCCATTCCACAGGACTACCCAGTTACCTAGCCTGTACTTCATAAATTTGTCCATGAGGGTATTTTGAGAAACAGTGTCCAAAGCCTTATTAAAGTTAAGATAAGCTGCATTTGCTCTTCTGCACTCATCTGGGTTTTTTTCTCCACTTAGGTGGATGATAGCTTTTCCAACCATTCCTTGATTTTCAAAGGGTATCACAGTTACATTATGATCCTCATCCATCAAGACAAAATTAATTTTTTTAAAAAATAACCTCAAATATATCCCAGTAGTATGCGCTAAGAATAACTCATGAATAAAATATCCTGTTATTTTAGCAGCACCCAGTACATTTCTGAAACAACTTGAATTGGAAACTACATGAGTATTTGCAAGCAAAACCAATAATGAAAACAAATGCAATGAAATTTTGAAAATGCTTCCAGAATTTCATCATTCAAATATATAATTTGAAATGATGAAGCTCCAAAGAGAAGCATTGTAGAGGATGCGGGGGAGGAGAGGAATGTTGTGGGAATGAGGAATAGATACAGTTATATATATATATTTTTAGTGTTGAAGTTTCAATTAGATACCCTGCTGCAGAGACCATTACAGTTTCATGCAAGATATTAATCTAAACTTGGGCATAGCTGGTATCTGTGGATGAAAACAACTATCTTAAGAGCAGAGAGAAAATGATTGATCACCCCTGAAGGTTGAGGAAACCTGAACAGTAAAGCTTGAAGCTGAAGATTATGATTTGCTACATAGTCAAATTCAGTAAGATTATGACCTTGTTTTCAAATGTGTGACAATGAGCACCTCTCACTAAAGGAGATGAGAAGGCAAAGTCATTTTCTCTTCCTATGGTCAGAACAATTACACATTTGTAGAGTAAGAGAATTTCAAAATACTGAGTTTGGCTATAAATCAATGTCATACGATGAAACAACGTAGATCATTCTACCTTTATCCATTTTAACTGTAAAATTGGATGGAACGAAGTGTCTTCTAGAGATAGTTGGTACCTTGATCAGATGAAATGTTTCATTTGTTTTAAACTGCAGCCTTATATTTACCCTATTAATTTTTGAGACTATTTTCCAAATCAGATTTTCTTCAACATATACATAATTTTATTTATACCAGAAAAAATGTGATGCTTAAAATAAACACAAAAGAAAGAGAAAAGAATCCTTCTATATAACAGTAGGTAACTTAATTGCGTGGAGTTTGTACGTAGTCATTAAATGGATAAGTTGTCAAAGGCTCTTTTAGAATTAAAGGAAAAGTGGAAGAAAGATTTCACTAAGTAAAAGGAAAAATTTACAAGACAATCCTGAAGGTTATCTGTGATCAACAACTTTGCTTTCATTCTTCCTTATTCAGTCTAGATCTGTGCCAAAAACTTTCAGGGTAGAAAAGGAAAAAAAAAACCAACCCAAACCCAAACCCAAACCCAAACCCAAACCAAAACCAAAACCAACCAACAAACAAACAAACAAAAAAAACAAACAAAGAAACAAAAAAAAAAAAGCCATTCTAAATTGATTTAATGTCTTTAGTGTTTTGCAGAATAGAAAATACACCTGAATTTTTATGCTGGGCTTCAACCAGCAAATTCTAATTTGTTACCTATTTGTTTTCTTAAACATATTGAGAAAAAAAAAAGACAATAGAAATTACTTATCATTATATCATACAGTTCCTCCTTTGAACATAAAGGATTTATCATGAATAATCCTGAATTTACTTGTGAAACACTGAGAAAAGCAGTCTTTTAAAGCTATAAAAATTTCCTGTTTCCACTGTGTGTATGATTTCATTTCTGGGCTTTTAGAATTGCTGTATTAAAAGTTTCAAGCAACCAAATATGTCATTTACATTTACTGTGTAATGATTTGGAATTATTCATATAATCAGACAAAACCTACAGAAAGTAGTTTCCTAATGCTGGCTTTATTTTAGAAAACAAAAATCATGAAGAGGAAGTCTTAAGTTACTTTAAAAATTGTTTCATGAGATCAATGCTATTCTATCAGTACTAATTCTATCAGCTAATCATTTATCATCTGATAATAGCAGCAGTTGTTTCTTTAAATGCCCGGTGACTAATTTACCATAGAGTCATAGAATCATCAAGGTTGGAAAAGACGTCCAGGATCATCAAGTCCAACCTTCTACCTAACACTTCCATGGTCAGTAGACCATGCCCTGAAGTGCCACTTCTACTCGCTTTTTGAATACCTCCAGGGATGGTGACTCCACCACCTTCCTGGGCAATCCATTCCAATGTTTAACTACTCTTTCACTAAAGAAATTTTTCCTCATATCTAATCTGAATTTCCCCTGGCGCAACTTGTGGCCATTTCCTCTTGTCCTGTCATTAGTTACAAGGGAGAAAAGGCCAGCACCTGCATCTCTACAACCTCTTTTTATATCATTTTAAAGAGGAATAAGGTCACCTTTTAAAACTGGTCACCTTATAAATTTTGGTCTCCTTATATGTTATAAGGAGAGATGTTATAAGGTCACCATATTAAAATACAATTGTACATAAATAGAATACTAATAATTTTAGCAAGCCATAAATACAGACTGCCAGGAAATAAAATTCAGCATTATATTTCCATGATTATCTGTTAAAATTTGTATTATGCATAGTTATAAATATATATAATTGTGTTCTCATTTGCATTTAAGCAAATAGAAGACTTTTACCATCAAGGAAAGGTATTGTGATACAATAATAGAAACATTACAATTTTTACTGAGAAATGGCAATCAGGAGGTGTGCAACAACAGACTGCTTTTTGAATATTCATGAAAGTCATCTAGATATGGCAAATTATCACTTGAATGGTAAAAGTTTAATCATCAGATTAGTATATGTCAGATACCATTTCTGTCAGCCACAGAAATGTTGAGATAGTAAGAAATTCTATGAGAGCTTATTTTTAAGTGAAACAATATGTTTTTCTTTTGTGTATGTTCACAAAGATATGTGCAAATGCAGGACATTCCAGAACCACCCTACATCAGAGTAAGTACAGTCGCTGTGGGAATGAATGAATGAATGAATGTAGAAGCAGCTTTGTCCACCTGCTGTTATCCATATGAAAACAACTCAGTGAAAATTCCATGTGCTATTCCAATCATTCCTTGCTGAAGAAACCTCAGAAAGACAAGCTAATTAAGTTTAATTAAAGGAAAAGAAGCCTCGGACTTATCTGGTTCTTGGCTAAATGTTGTCTTGAGACCTAATGATGTGTAGGTTGCATGTGTTGATGTTGTTTTCTGACAGGCTATTACTGTATCTCCAACTGTTTTGAGAAAACTCACTGCCATCAAAGTCGTCTTTTCCTTTGGGGGCAGCAATCTTTAAAATTAGAGGCATTTTCAGAGTAATCAGTCTCCCAGTGAAACATCCCCAGAGTATCCAAGTGACTTCATGACCCAGTTTGTAAACCAGTAACTTGAGAATCTAGTGGAGGCCTTTCCACATGCCTAGCACCAACGATGGCACAGGAGACAGCATGCTTAAAGAGTTTACAGAGGCACCACTAAGTCAGAGGCTGTAACAGTTTACCAGTCTTTAAATTGTTCCAAACTGCAATAAAATCTGTAGGTCAATAGGGTTGATTTTTTTAAATTAATTTGGGTAAAGAAATTTAGAACAATAAATTTTTATATGTGCATACACACTCATACATGAACACACACATATACATATATGCATCACAGAATCACAGCATGGTAGGGGTTAGAAAGGACCTTTGGAGATCATGTCTCCCAACTGCCCTGCTCCAGCAGGGTAACCCAGAGCAGGCTGGCCAGGATTGCACTGTCCAGGCAGGTTTGTAATCTCTCCAGGGGAGACTCCACAACCTCTCTGTGCAGCCTGGGCCAGGCTCTGGTGTTCACACAGAAAAGAAGTTTTTCCCCCCGTTCAGATAGAATCACCTGGGTTCCAGTTTGTGCCCATTGCCCCTTGTCCTGTTACTGGGCACCCCTGAAAAGAGTCTGGCCCCATCCACTTGACCTCTACCCTTTAGATATTGATAAGTAAGCATTGATTGGATCCTCTTTTGGTCTTCTCCAGCTAAACAACCCCAAATCTCTCAGCCTTTCCCTGTCACAGAGATGCTCCAGGCCCCTCAGCATCTTTGTAGCCTCTGCTGGAATCTTTCCAGTAGTTCTTTGTCTCTCTTGTATTGGGGAGCCCAGAACTGGAGACAGTACTCCAGAGGTGGCCTCACTAGGGCAGAGTAAAGGAGAAGGAGAACATCCCTTGTCCTGCTGGTCCTTCTCTTCTTAATGCACATATGTAAGTGTGTACATACCAGAAACACTCCTCTTGAAAGCAAAATGTCTACAGAATAGAAAGGACTGTCCTCAGGGAAGAGTTGTAATTCCTATGGAAAACCATTAGACACAATCTGGGATACTGCAGGATTACAAAAATTGAAAAGCAACTTAATGTTTGTGGAAAGAGCTAAATAAGGCATTGATGAGATTGAAAAGCGTTGTTTTGAGAGAGGCATATGACATTGGGAAAGGTGGCAGAATTCAGAGAACTGCTAAAACAGTGCTATAAAAAAGATTATTGGGTAGTTAATTTCCTCCAGCCAGCAGTCCATTTCCCTTTTGGAATAGTCAGTTAGAATAGTTTTAGTATTCAGATACAGCCCAGCTAAATGCATCTAGTCTATCAGAAGAATTTCAGTTTGATGAAAGAATAAAACAAAATTAAATTTAAAAAAACCCAAACAACCAAACAACCAACAAACAAACAAAAACAAAACCAAACCAAATACATTGATGAGAAAGAAAAAGAGATGCATGGAAATTATAATGCAGTATCAGATGTGGGAGTCATGTGTGAAGCCAAAGTGACCTAGGCTAACATTTTAGGATTGTCTCATTGTGACAGGCTCTGAATTTTCCACCTTCTCCTCTTCAGCAGTCATACAGCATTTGGGCAACTACAGAGCTGCAGCAAGGTTCAAGATTTCTCTTTACACCTCAAGCTGGACAGCAGAGTCCTGCCAGTTTTCAGCTTAGAGAGAGAGAGGAGTTCTTAAGAGATGCTTTCCTTAGAGAATTTTGACTCAGTCCAGAAACCAAGAGGCAGAAGTTCCACTGCAAGAATTAGTCCATGTATTCAGGGACTCCAATGAAAGCCTCTGTCTAAACCTCCTAACTATATGGATAAAAAGGCAGCGGCAATACGAGAAGACACAATTGTTCATTTGATAATACCATACAATTCCAAAACATTTGTGAGAAGGCACATTCCTGCAACAAACAACCTCTTGGTTGTTTAAAATTCTTAAAATCCTGGGGGAGATAGCTGCTGAAATGGATTTACAGATGGAACCCACGATATATTTCGAGTCCAGTACTTAGGAGCAGGAAAAAGATGAGAGTCTCAGTAAGAACATAAGGACATACATAAAAACAGTCTGAGGAAAGTTTCTAAACAGTGGCCAACACCTAGAAGCTTCAGAAACTGTGTAATCCTGGGGAAAGTATAGATACACTACACTTTGTCAAATATTTTCCCAGCCTCTGATATCCTGAACAACTGGAAAAGATGTCTTTCAATTCTCTTCAAAATCTTCCTTTTTCATTTACTTCTTTAGACTTCCATGTATAAAGTCTCAGCATCTATAAAATACTGGTGCGAAGACTTACGCAGCTTAAATGCAGTGTTAAACTGAAGAACCTTCTCTTTGTGGATTTATTTATCTTCTAGCACTATTTCCTGATCCTCAGTTTTTGTTTTAGCAGAGACAGTGAAGAATTGCTTTCTATTTATCCTCTCTGTGACACCTTCGCTATGTCTTCAAGTAACCTTTTTTCCTTGCCAAAGTGTCCTGATCTACTCAGTCATTCTTAGGGACATCATGTCATGCCTAACATCCTTATCTTAATTTTTCTCAATTCTATTACATCTTCTTTGGGGTAAGAGAAAAAGAACTACAGACAAGATGCAAGAATTTATATAATTTTCAGGATCTCCTATACGATGGTGATGATTTTGGTTTTTATGTTAATAGGATGATAAATAAAAAGTAGGAAATTTTTGCTTGTTTGTTTTTTTCAAACCAGCCTGAGTGCTAGCCCCAAAAGTTTTTCAGACAGTAGAAGTACAGGGAGATTATTCCTAAAGATTCTTGAGGAATAATTCTGTGAAAGTTGTTACCAAAAGCAGATATCTGCAGTAGGTAACTATCACAGAGATCTGTATAACCTGACACATGACTGTGCACTGGAGGAGTCAACAGCTAGAGAGAACTGAAAACTTCGACAAAGATTTCTACTTGCCTAGCATGTAAATTTCATTAAGGGATTATCTGGCTTCTGAGGACAAGGTCTTAAAGTTCTCTTTTTTAACTGATGTATTCAAAGGACCTTCAAGAGTTGATAGAGTGAGGACACTGTGTGGACCAAAAGACTTTGCAGCTCTTCTCTGTCTTTCTGGACAGTTACCTGTCTGTGCTCGGGTGCTGCTGTGTAACCTTGGATCAGGTCTTCATGAGAATGACTTGGAGAGGCCTCACTGCCTAACAGTGACACAGGGTCTACTTGTGACATGGCCTTCCAGTGAACAGCACACATCAGAGAAGTTATCAGCACAAAGCAGGAAGGGTGGGGATCAGTAAACTTGAAAAGTCTAAACCAAATTTTTAATTACTTTTAGAAAGTGTCTTTTTTTAACCTACCTGAGCACTTTCTGTCATAGCCCTGAATATGTTCATCACACATTTTTCTCCAAATGTGTATGAAGCATAATGTATATTTCCTGGGTCATCGCTGCTGCACCTTAATAATAATAATAAACAGATATTATTTTGTTTTTCAACCTAGTATATGTTGTTGAATTAAGAAGCAATGTTTTATAAGATTATATTTTGTAGAAAACCAAGAAAATGAGGATAGTTATAGTACTTAAGGATGAATAACAGGTGACAAAATCTTATGGGAAAAAAATGTTCAACATGTCTTTCTACTCCATGGACCTTATTCATTTGGACTAAAAAAGCATTGGTGATGCATGAAAGATATAAAGGAGGAAATTAATTCAGGTGTAAATTTTCAATACCATTTTCATGTTTACAAGATGTGCTTTTTCCGAAAGTGACATAGGAATTTAAGTCTTGTTAATATTTAAATTGAAGTTATGTTCCAAGATGATTCTCTCCTCAATGATATTCTGATTCTCTTATACTAGAATAATGGAGATACACAACAGTATGCATATTGAATGAGTTTCATCTCTTCTTAACCATACTGACTGAATATATTTCCATCTCAATTTTCTTATAGAACAACCAAATAATGATTTGATAAACCCTGATGAACGCTGTTATTTCCTGTCTGAAAGCCACACCTGTTGGATTTGCACAGGGTTCACAGAAAAGGGAGACAAGAATAAGCAATCATTCCAAAGCTTAGTTTATGAGACATTTTTTCTTCTTCCCGGTGGATGTCTTGGTTAAAGCAAAATAAAATTTTTGTTGTGGGTCAGTATGTACACTTCTTGCATTAGTAGTGACATTGTTATAGCTAATTAAGAAAAATTAGAAACAAAATATCAAATAATGAATTAAATTCAAGGTTTCTTTGGATTTCCATGATAAATTTCCATGTTCAATTTCTTCCAGAAATTATTTATTTCTTAAATACCCAACCAAAATCAGTATCAGAAAAACCAAGCCTCACTCATCAAATTCATTGTTATGTGAGGACAACATAGAGTCCTTATTTTATGTGAAGTTAATGCTGCTTACAGTGCTGATTCAAGAAATGAAAATACGTCAGATTGGTTTTGTAGGTTACTATTAACAGCTTATTGCCAAACTTTTTATTGAAAATGTGGCACAGGTTCATTGAAGGATTTAGAAGTCACCATGAATATATGACTTTTTTCATGACATTGAGATTTTTGTTTTTCTTTTGATGGTGGAAGTCAGAGATATCCAAGTGTCTGCATGTCTTGAGGCTGTTTTGCCTTAAAGAGACACAGTGGCTGATATATTCACAATGTCACCACCTGTCAGTTTAACTCAGGTATAGATGCTAAAATACTGATTTTCAACTGTGGTTGCATTCAGTGGCAGAAAATTATGTAGAGGGCATAAATATTCTTCTCATATAATTACTACACATCTTGTGATATCCGTGTTCTGTATTTAACTCCCGTGTATTTGAAAAACTTCTTCAGGTTAATCATAGCTTTTCAAAGGATGAGGAGTTAGCAACTTAAATGCAGTGATTTACTGACATACGGTTACTGCATTTAAAGTCTCTTCTGTTTTGAGAAAGGCAAATTTCAGTCATTTTATTTCCCATTCTGTAGAAGAAGGAACTCAATGCAATATCTATGTCTATCTTCTAGAATGTTCTTTTAATTATTTCTATATGTCAGATGAGACCAACTGCTATTTTTACCTCATTTCTAGTAAATTACCTTCAGCAATAAGTTACCATCATTATAATGTTCATGTGATATTCTCAATAGTAAGCTAGAGATATGTCATATTTACTGTTATTTTAATAATACCTCTGTTGAGTGTGTCTGATCCTGGGTTCCCAAGGATATTATACTCAGTATGGAATATAATGCCAATAAAATTAATCTTCTGTGTAATGTTAAGAACTATATAACTCTACAGTTTAACAGGGCACCAATGGAGTTGCTTCTGGTGCTGCTGAATACTAACGTACTAGTATTCTCTCATGTTCTTCTAAAGAAAAAGATTTTATTCATTTATGAACATGTAGTGAAAAAGGATGGGAGAAAAAGTCTCCACTTATTTTCTTATGCTATTGCTATTTCTGGAAATAAAAAGAGCACAGATCTCACTTAATGTCATTGTTAAATACATTGTTAAGTGGAATCATGTTCTTAATAAATACAGCTTGTGTATTGACCCATTGGAACAATGTTCTAGATGATATTACACATGACATTTAAAACATTCGTAGGTTGATTGTTTTCTGTTTCAATCACAGAGTATTTGTTAAGAAAATCATATACATTTATATCCCGGCTCAGGAAGAAATCAAACACTATATTTATGTACAAAGTGGATATGTAATTCACAAGTACTTCAAAAGAATTCAAAAGGTGCCAAAGTTAAGCACATTCTTAAGTTATGAATGGACATGCTACATTTATTCTACATAAGCACACTTTGTTGAATCAAAGACTGAAGTAACATGCATGTAAATGAAGAAGTCTCCTTTTTAATGGCAATAAACCCAAAACTTTTAAAATCAGATAAACAGCTAATTAATACTGATGTTGTCATTGTTAATTGTTTTGTTTCAGTGGCTAGTTACACTCAGTGAGCAAGGTGACAGGTTTGAATTAGACACATCATTTTCAATAACTTTAGAAATAATTCTAGTAATTGAAAAACATTTCAAGGATGTAATTTAGGTCAAATTTTCTTTAGATAAACAAGGTTTTGAATTTTTTGTTTCTTCTCTTTATTTCAGAGTATTGTTCAATGTAAGTAGCAAAATGTCATACAGATAAAATGTTGTGAGAACAGCTCCAGTGTATTTCAATAGACCATATTTCTAGTCTTAAAGTGGGAAGCACGACCCTTGCTTGTGGTTGTATGCCATCAAATGAAATACCAAGAAAGAACTCTAATGCTTTGTTTCTGCAGTTCTGCTTTGAAGGTTTTGCTGTTCCAGAAAAAATTAATTTCCCTTATTATGCTACCAGTTTTCTTGCCAACACAGTTCAGAATGAAGGCTGCAGCCATCCTCTCCTTTCTTGTCTCTTGTAGTCCTGTAGATATCATCTTTGGTTTATTTAGTAGAAGGCTGTGGGCTCTGTGTTGCATGATCTTGCAACATATTACGTTGAAATATAAGTTTATGCACTATCTCAAGATTTTCTGTGCTTGCTTTGAACTTAACAAAAGTTTTTTTGAACAAAAACTTTGATTTTTTTTACTGCAGCAATTGTCTAGTGATCTAATACTATGACTTTATAAGGACTAAGCATAAGGACTGTGAATGTCTTATAGGGAAATGGCATGACAAACACAGAGAGCCACTCTAACAAATATCAACTCTTGATGTTAGTTAAAGCTGAGGTAAGCTAGTGCACAGCTGTCAAATTTAATCTTGGTGTTATTGTGAAAGAAGGAGACTGAGTTCAGAGTATATAAAAAAATCCAAGTGGACCTAGGACTGAGGGAGAATGTACTCCCACCACCATGAACATTACATTGCACTTGGCAAAGATACCAGGATGCTGAAAACTTGTTATGCTTCCCTGCTCCTCTCTTCTTCTGGAGGATGCCTGAAGTTTCAGCCTCAGGACCTAGAAGGGCACTGGAAGGATGAGTCTAACTTCAGAATAAATGTGTGGACATTGGCAGATTTTCATGTAAACCAATTATAACTGTATAACTAATGAGGCCTCTCTGTATTGAGTTGTGCTAAGGGTATTTTTAGTTTTATACTGGACAAACAATAACTGTATTTAATTAGACTGTTAAAACATCAGCTGGACTAACATTCATTTCTTAGATCCTCATGTAAGTTCCCTTTTGCCCATCACAGGCTTGTGACAAAGTGCAGTTTGATTAGCAAAGTCAGCAACGTTTCAGCACATACATATAATTAGGTGGGCACCGTGATTCTTCAGATTGCAGGGGAGAATTGGTAGTGGTCCAATTCACACAGCATCAGAAACACACACTCCGTCCTTTATCAAAATACTGCAAAGTTACTTTCTATCACATATCCAAGAGCAATCAGTGCTGACAGTAGGACATATTTTTAGACAAAATTAACATAAATAGGACCAAAGGGAATAATGTCAGGAGTGTATTGATTCAGTTTATTGGAAAATAAATAGAAAATTGAAAATCATTCTGAGCTGTAAAGTTTGCCTGTCATTAAGTATAACACTGTGTAATTTAAGACCATTGCCATTATGTGATCAATAAAGACACCAAAGACCACTATCCATCTTTATATCTCCTGAATTTTGAGAGTCAGTATCAGCTGATCATTCTGCAACTCCACTGCTCATTTCCTAAAACCATGGGGTTTCATAAACTCAATGGAAATTCAGATCAAATACTTAGATCTAAATCAGATTAAATAAATGGTGTTCCAAGTAATAGCTCCAGTGGCTTAGCAATTTGTATCAGCAAAAGTGAATGATTTCTGAAGGAATTAAATAAACTATTAAAATTATCATATTCTAGAAAAGAATAGGGAAATCCAGAGCAGGGAGAAACATTGGAAATTCATACTAATTCACTTATTAAAAAATTATCCAAGCTTATATAATGAACCTGGTTTAGGCATTTAGATAGCATCAGCTACCTCATCTTTCTAAACAAACTAATGTCTGAGTGGCATAATTTCTAAACATGAACAAATATCTCAGAATCATTTTGACAGCTAGCCAACATACTCTTCAGATATTCCCTTGCAGCTGATTTCTAGCAAATGTTGTAGGTGTTGAATTCTATACTGTTGAAACATGTACAGCAGACAGCTAGGAAAAGTCTGCAAACACTGAATTATAGTATTCCAACCTTGATGTGGTAGTACATAAATCAAGAGCCATAGGTCCTGTTGAAACAGCAATGTCCTTAACCTTCTAAATTCCTGACATGTAAATATGAAGCCTTAACAATGTGGCCCTCAGAACAAGTTTCAGGGTCAAATATAACACCAAAATTATTCAGTGAGGATGCAATTTTATATTTCCAACAAATGGTACCATAAATGAGGAACTGCTATGTAACAGGCAATGGGCCAAATAAAATAAATTCTGTTTTAAGCACCAAATGTTATCAGACACTCAACACTTAACTTCTAATAAGTATCCTTCCAGACTAGAGGCAGATTTAACTAAGTCATCATGAACTATTTGATATACCTATTATATCTGGATGTCATCAGCATAAATATAGTAATTAAGAACCTGCTTATAGAATAAATGACCCTACTGGGAGCACATGCTGTGCATGTTAAATAGCATAATCATGCTTTATAAAGGCTATATTGGGATTTCTAGACTTTACCGGTAAAGCACCTTTATACTTGCGAAACAGAATTTTAAGAAATAATGAAAAATAACTGAAAAAAGTAACCATAATTTCATTTTGTTGCATCCTATCAAATAAGTAATGTGGAAAAGACTATCTCTATTCAGTCTTATAGTGGTTCTAAAACCACTTGCGTGGTATTATGTCAAAGTTTTGGGGTTTTCTTTTGTTTTTAATTTGTTTTACTATCTGCCAAAACGCGGTAGTTATTCGCACAAGAAATAGTGAAATCCTACTCCATGTTCATGTTGAATTAGTCAAAATTCCTAATGATGGCATGGAAAGAAGGATGTTTTAGAAAAGGAATATGCAGTATTAGGACTTATAAATAAAAATTTTGCAACTCTCCTTAGTTATTAATTAATTAATGTAATCTAATTAATTATGCACTGTATGAAAGCGGATATTAAGCAGATAACTCTCCTCTCAAAATAATAATTAAAAAAATCTGCTTAGAACTTTAAATTTATCTTTCATGCACCTGTTGATATTTGTTTGTAGACTTTTCTACACAGTATTGTTGATTATTTCAAATATACAAACTATCCAGCACTTGTTCGTGTATCCCTAGCCTTTAAAATTAAAAAAAAAAAAAAAAAAAAAAAAAAAAAAAAAAAAGGGCAAAAAATAAGAGGAATATTTTTATTTTTACTACTCATTTTTTTGGGTGAAAGGGGGTTTTTTGATTTTG
>JAAGNO010022565.1:18966-58798 GCA_033439905.1 Ceryle rudis
ATATTATGTCTCAGCTACATTTTCTGGGAGCTGTTACTCTTTGTTTGCTTTGACCTTTCCATTTAAGTATAAATAAAAATGCCTTTACAGTTTCACTGTAAAACCTTTAATATGTGGACATAATGAAATGCCAGGACATGGAACTGCCATCTTTAGCCAGGCAAACAATACTCATTCAGGTAATCTCACTGAAGTCCATAGGCTCTAAAATTCCCCATTTTCAATCCCTGTCTTTAAAACATAGATTTGTTTTATTTATTAGCCATCTTAACTAGTATTAAACTAAGAAGCTTTCAGAGAACATGTGTTCTTGTAAATTTTTATGTTATAGGCTGCTGCCAGTCAGCAGTCTGGTGCTTTGTCAGTAGCATGCCTATTATCATAAGCAAACAGATCTCTAAATTGTCCATCACACATGACTTAGAAGAAATTACTGGACTGCATTGTTCAGCTTTTAGCTATCTTGCTTTCACAAACTTGACTTACAAGGGTATAGAAGGTATTTTGGTCGATCATTAGGGGCCTAAAACACCCATTACTTGCAAAGTCCGGACAGACCTTGCATAAGCATTAGGGCATCACATTTGCACATACTTTTGTGCTATGCAATAATAATGCAGAGAAGAATCATGTAACCTTAGGCTGTACTAAATGAAGGTTAAGGATTACATCTTCCCCTTGGTTTCCCCATCTTTTGTGGGAATTGAGCAGTTCAGCAGGCAGTAGCCCGATCAATAATTCTCTCCACCTACCTCTTTGTATTTTGAAAGTTATATTTAAGAAGTCAGATAAGCATAAGGACTCTATTTATCATTTGTGTTACTGTTGTATTGCAGTCCACAGCCATAAGTGGGATTGTGGATCCGCTGTGTCAGAAACAGTTAAAATACAGAGGCAGGCTCTATAAAAGCTTTTGTAGGAAAAAAAACCCAGGTATTTGTGATGAATGGGAAAAACATTTTATGGTGTGGATAGAGAAACAGGGCATATGTTCTATCTCAGAGACGCTTCTAGTAAAAAAAAATAATATCCTTTAAAGACTGAGTTTGGAAAATTAATTTCCCCTGCCAGCAAGATGCATTGAATAGTATTTTTTTTTGAAAAAAAACCCCCTATGTTCTTGTATGATATCACTCTTAAAACTGAAGTAGGTAACAGATTTTTCAGTTGTCTTTCTATGTCCTTAAATATGTTGGCATTGTGAACATCTGCAGTATTTGTATTCCAAGCCATGTGATGTCAGCTGCAAAAGCTATGCTAGTTTGAATGTGAGAACATGGTTACAAAAATAAAAACTGATTGAAGAGTTACAAAGAAAAGTAGAAGTATTTATTGAAATACACGGGGAGTTGCAGTTAGCCTGGGAATATTCATTGGTTTTGCTTAAAGAGGAAGCACCACCTCATAGATAAAGCATTGATCTGAGATTCAGACCTATATATTCTTCCTTTTCCTTACTGTATTGCTAATGCCGCAGCAAAATTAGTTCATCTCCCACTCTACAGTCTCCTCAACTCCTAAATAGCTCTTTCTTTATGTTGTTCTTTGAAAAGTATTGCATAATTGAATATTGCTATTACAAAAAGTGCAGGAAGGAAAAGCCAGCAAACACATAATTACTTCAGCCAGAAAGTTCTCTCCCCACCCCCTGCCAGTACATGTCCTTCTTGAGTATGGGTGGGCAGAAGTTGCTTCCCGGCACTCCCAAGAGAAGAGATAGACATTCTGTCTCAGACTTTTGAATGACATCACATTTTCTGCATGATGTGAGCTCAGGTGCATATTCACAAACCTGAGGAAGGACAGGGGATTGCTTTTGTCCCTCTTTTCAAGTTGCACAGAAATTAGTTTCCTAAATCCTTAGAGTTTCTCAGAACTAAAATCATGGGGAATTCACAGGATCTGTGACTCTTACAGGAAGAAAATGCTGACCCTAATTGTGAAAGTTGTCCATCTTCAATGGTGTTCTGTTCATTGCAAGGCCTAGGGTTATTAACAACAACAACAAAAAAAAAAACCAAACCAAACCAAAAAAACAAGCCCAAAACATTCTTAGGGTAATATGGAAATAACAACTCTCAAAATGGTGCAGAAAATATATACAACTCTCAAAATGATGCAGTTTTACAAGGAGTACTTGACACTTCTGTGATATCACTTGTTTCTAGCCCCAGATGATTTAACACACATAGGAAGTCACATCTACACAGAATTTTTTAAGAAGATGTGAGTTCTGCCCATGTTCTGAGCCATCTGGAAACCATCAGCAAGGCACTGAGCCTGACCTTACCTGAGCACTAACCTTACCAAAAAGGATGTTTTTTATCTAGAGACACCTAAAAATCTGCATGGGAGAGAAACCTGCTCGATCTCATTGAACCTAGAGGAGTCTGACTCCAAGATAGAAACTCATGTGAAGCTGGGCTCCCTAAGCTCTGCTTTCATGAAACACATCCTGAGTTACAAAGAAAGGTTTCAGAGGTCTTTAAATGTTGTTACAGCCTAACTTGAGTTTGCTAGGTTTTTTTTGTTAGTTTTTTGCTATTTTTTATTGCATTGTCCTTACTGCGTACTCTGTTATTTCTAGGAAGACCAACCTATTTGTATTTTTATAAAAGAAAGCCTAAAAATTAAGTCACAAGTCTTAACATATATACTGATGAAAGTAAAGACAACTTCTATGACTCTAGATGCCTATGGTTTAGCAAACTAAATTGAGTCTCCATTCTTTAATGCAGCTGAAGGTTCATTTAGATGCTCATGTGTAGCTGCTTTACACCATTTAAGGTACTCCAGGTTATGGCCGGTGTCTCCATAGGTACTTATGATATGGCCTTTATAAGAAGTGCATCCCCTACTGTCCGGAGAGTGTTGCTTGGAAGTCAGGCAGGATACCCTAAGTCACCTGAAGAAGTGACCCACAGGTAAAAAAATCTGGCCTTATTTTACTTTTAATCAGCCAAGAACCATGTCATAGAAGTCTTCAATACACATGGGGAATTGCAGTATTATTAACATAATATCTTGGGGTGAGGGGACAGGTTTGGAGAAAAAAATGTAAACTTGTGTGATAGCTTCATATTAATTTTATGGTGAGATGGACTGAGTATGGATGATCTGTTACACCATTTCCAAGCTGCAGAGATTTTTCACATTTAAATTATGAGGTGTCTTCCATTGATGGCAAAGAATGGGTTATACATGTCGACACAGGCGGACAATAAGGAAAATGAAAGAAGCAGATGCAAGGTGTGGCCTTCAGCCATAGTTCAGGTGGTTTCACGTATATGAATCCTTGATTAAGCTTTCAACAGTACTAGAAGGAAGGATAATATTTGTGTGTCCTTGTGAAGGGATGTCCATGAACTTCCCTGATCCCCAGGTTGGGTGTTCTTGACATTCCCAGTAAATTGTCCAGTATGATGAAAAGGTCATTTTGTTCAAACAAAGCCACCTATCTGTATTGGGGAAAATTTGTCAAAGCTTTTGATTTATTTTTTTTTTCCATATTATAAAATTTGCCTAGGACTGCATTACCGGCATGCCAGAATTTCCCCAGACCCTTCTGTGTGTCATTATGTTCTGGTTTTGTTCTTTTCCATGATGCATAAACATTTTGAGCTGATTATTTCAATAATAATAATAATAATAATGAAATGTCTTGTGCTCTTCAAATTAGTTCATACCTTGGCTTCCGTATGACTTACTGGATGTAAAACAAATCAAACCAAAAAATTAGAAAGGAGGGAACACAAACATTATTAGGATGTAAAAGCACCTAAAAAAAGTTTGTGTGTGTTTGCAGAAGTTCTGAGTGTTTTTATTCTGTCCATTTGCTTTATTTAGAGAAAGGGAAATTAATACAGTATTGCCCTAAAGTACAAACGCAAGGCAGTATGTGTCATATTAGAAATTATTTAGCCTTGTAAATATATGAAGTTTTTATAAAATACCCAAAAGTAAAAATATTGGATAATTATTTTTATAAGATTCTTGTCTTTACTTTCAATATAAAACAAACAAAAAGTCTTCTGACATCTGATTAAGGGAAATTTTAGACTGTTTCATTAGATAAAGCAATCAGGTTGTGCTTTAATCAGTTTCATTGTTGAATTAGAAGAAACATACCTTCCACTCTTAAAATAGTAATGTAATTGTGAAGTTGTCAGTCTAGGGTTCCTATTTGAACTGATTACACTTGATAAAAATAACAAGCCATGACAAATAGCAGGGCTAGGTTTCAGTAATTCACTGAAGAATGTCTCTACCAAGTCTTTGTGGCAAAATGTCTTGTTTGCAGGACAAATGCAGAGTTGAAATAACAACCCATGAATACCACTGGTGAAATGGCTATGTACACAAGGTGAATGCTAAAGTTTTCCCTTCTGAATGGACCTTTTAATCTAGGCATTATCTAGGCTCTGAAAAAGTCTTCAGTGGCCTTACGTACAGATTAATGGGAAAAGCTGAGTCTTGGAGTTGAGCTATTTGCAGAAACAGTTTTCAAGATTTACTGATGGTTGACAAATGCCATTTAAGCTTTCAAAGCCATCAATATGCTATTGAAAGGGATTTAGAGGGAAATCCTCCCACTATAGAAGAGGAGGACTTTGAAGGATCTCGGTGGAAGCCCTTGGTCTCCCCACCCCTTCAAACCTTTCACTGGCTTCCTTCAGCATATAGAGCCCTGAAACGCGTGGCTATGGGAAAGGGGGGGGAGGCCCCTTTCAAAGGCATTTGTATATAACTGCATGTGCCAATCTGCTTTTGTTCAGGCATGAGAACTGAATAGGAGTGTTTCCAGAAAAAGTCTCTTGTGCTCATGGTCAGCTTTTCAATAGGCTTTCTGCTAATAGATTTTTAATATGGGAGCTGGAAATGGTGAAATACAAGTTTGAAAATTTTATTGAATTGAAAAATTGCCCAGAAAAGGCTCTCTGCCCTGTAGTATTTGTTATAGATGATACCGTTTCCTTCTCTAACACTGGCTTTTAAAGAACAGTAACCTCATACATTATACATGTGACAAGATAAATCACCTGAGCTTTGAGTTTAATTATTTAAAATAATGCCCTGTCTTTTCCACAGACATTTAAAAACCTGTTTCTGTGTTCTTTCTTTTCTCTGGTTATTTAGCAGCTTATTTTCAAACCACATGCCTTTATTAAAAAATGGTCATTGTGGTTAGAAAAAGGTTAGAAGAAGACACCTTAGATGATCATGTTTTTGTTAAAGGCATTTTAATTTAAGATTGTATGGTTTAAAGTCTTTGCTTTTTCCTGTGCTGTGCTGAACCTGCGTGATTCATGATGAAAATTATGAAGAGCTTAAAATTGCACAAATGAAAAAGTGGCAGAACCCCCCGGACAGTTCTGGAGAAAGGATCTCTCTGGAATCTCTGATGTATCATGCAAAGATATACCAAGGCTTTATTCTGGAAGCTCCTAACAGGTTTGTGTTAGTCAGAAGGAATGCCCACAAAACTCTCTTTATGGTCCTTTTAATAGCAACAATATTAATGCATGTAGAGCCATGCAGTGCTGTCTTCTTCAGTCTGCCGCAAGTATGTGAAAATTGAGGTCCAAATGCCATAACCATGACTGAGACGGAGTTCCTGCACACCACTCCCCACATAGGATGGGAGAAAAAAGCCAGCATATGGACTGAGGTAGTCTCTTTATACTCTGTCTGTGGTGTGAAGAACAACAGCAGTTTGCATCTCATCACCTCCAAACCCCTCATGAAGGGAAGGCAAGGCTGACTGGATTCTGCAGAGTGTGGAACCTCTCAGCAGAAGACCTGATTCTGCTTAGTGAATGGCCTGTATTTCATTTCTATCAGCACCATTTTCAAGCTGGTATTTGTTTTGTCACCATTTGGACAAGGAATGCAGCAATAGCAGTATGTAGCAGGTACTGTCTTGTGTACTCTTGTGCAAGGTGAGACTAGTGGTCATCAGCAGTTGCTGTCATGTAGGAGATGAGTGTTGCTGTGTTTGTGTTACTTTTTCATTGCAAGGCAAATTAAGCCTATCTCCCAGAGTCTAGTTACAAAATATTGATTCTTCTTCACTCTGAAAGAACCATCACAATGCAGATTGTTCTAAGTAATCCTTTTGGTCTCCTGATGGAGGTGACTGGAAAGCTGAATTTCATGTGAAACAAAAATTGAGAAAAAAAAAAAAAAAAATTAAGAAAGAGAGAGTGAGGAAGGAAAAATGAGCAGAAGCAGTAAATTGCTTTGGAAGCAGAACACCCAGAATGAGAAGTTACATGCCTAAATAATTGGAGCAGGCATGACTGCTGAAGAGAAAAGAAAGAAAAGCTTTAACAGCAAACAATACAGAAATAAAAGAAACTGAAATAAACTGCTTTCTTAGATTTTGAACCTCCTCACCTGGGAAAAAAAAAAAGTTATAAGGATGATTTTGTTAGCAGAAAATGTCACACTTTCTTCTCATTGGTGACTAAAACCAACAGCATCCCACCTTTAACTCAGCAGATTTTAGAAATCACAAAAGGGCTGGAAAAATATGTAGAAATCTTCCCAGTGAGCCCAGCGGTACTACCTTCACTACTGCAGGCAAAGTGATGTGCTTTTGCATAATTTCCACAACTATGAAATATTGCCTGTTGGGTAGAACCTGGCATTAGGCACTTGTAGGCCTGGGATGATGTCCCCCTCCCATGGGAGTCAATGGGACTTTTGCTGCCAGCATCACTGGAGCCAGGTGTTTACCCCCAGGCACTATTCTAGTGCTGACATTGACTTGCTGTGTTAAAAGTTTTAAGACATGTAAATAACAGGGCAACTGATTCTTTCCAGTATTTTCATAGCATTTGGAATAGCTAAAGGAAAGAGATCTTGGAAAGTTCATTTGATGTACAAAAAAAGCAGATCAGACAGGTGCAGCGTAGGGAACACACTTCACATATGCACACAGGTGCAATAGAGTTGGCAACAACAGTTTACATTTGTTAAAGGTTTGGTTTGGCTACTGATGTTTTATAATATTACTCAATATTGTCTCCAGGAAGACCCAAAACTGATTACTTGAACCCTGAAACTGGGACACAGCAGTGGATCTGACTGAACAGCACTAGTTAATTGCTTACCTTGAAGACATTTTCTGTTGATCATCATAACAATCACAAGAAGTTGTGGGTCACTGGCCTCCAAATGAGGTTGCCAACTGCGGACTATGTAAACACTGTGAATAAAAGGAAGGAAACCAGAATCATTTATTCTGGCTCAGAGTCTGGTGTCTCTACTCATACTAAATATTAGCTTATCCTCTGAACAGCCCAGTAGAAATAGTCCTGAATTATTTTTCCTCCATGTATTAATTGTCCAGCTCTTACCCTAGTAATTTAAATTACTGGAAAGGGAAATAATTAAATTATCCAGAGAGAAGACACTTTTATACTAGAAGGAGCACAGCCCTTTTCCCTGAAGATTCTGCTGGTACAACCACATGAAAAATACATGCCAGCCTGATCCAATATGTGAGTTCTCTACCACAGATTTCTTCTTCGTAGGGTAAGTTAGTGCATCTCAACCCTGTTCCTTGACCTAAATTGTTTAAAGCTCGCTCAGCTATTTCTGTACTCTGCCTGTCTGAAGGGCAGCTTGTTCAGTTAAAGTAAAAAAAAAAAGTGTGGAGACCAGGTATACATCATACCAGTATAAGATTAAGGACCTGGTGTTTATATGTATTCAGACTATTTTATACCAGCCCATGGGAAGGTATCTTATGATGAAAGTTAATTTTGAACATTTGAGAGAAAAAAAAAAAAATCTGATGGAGAAATACAGTATTTTAAAGTCCATTATCTCTGTAAGAATCAAGCTATACATATTTCCTGGCACTTATTATTGCAGAGGTTTGGGTGTTCAACCTGTCAGTGAAAAATCTGACAGTTCTGTCATTCCTCTGAGCTCTGTAGGAGGTGTTGGGAGAGGCTGTGAGCCAAGCAGGAGCTGGCAGATCTGGAGGCTCATTGTATTTCAGCAGACAAGCTCTGTCAGACATAAAGGGAAGACATGCATATAAAAAAAAATTCCACAACTTTGTATATCTGCATAAGATTAACAATATTTGGGTATAGGATCACCCTGCATAACTCTAAGCCAACACTGCCAACTGAAAAAAACAGTTCTGCTTCACTTTCCTTGTTTGTTTCTGTACTTTAGCTTATGGTGGCACGAACAGTTGCTCAATGAACCAACTCAGGGAACTGATTTTTCCTTCTGGATTTGTTTTATTCCAGCTCAGTTGCCAACTCTGGTTCAACACTATCCTGAAAATGAATGGGCAGCATTGAGGGAGCTGGGTAGATCAGGAGTAATTCTTTTGGTAGCAGTGTTGGATGAAACTGAGTGTACTGGTAATATGACATCAGACGGATTGTCCACACAATAAAGAAAAGATTCTGTAAAGAATTATTTTAGCTAAGTAACGACCCAAAAATGACCAAATTACTAATTCAGAGTAGAACTGCAGTAGCTGTGATACAACATAGCATCACTTTCTCTGCTGAAACTCTTCAATTACTCTTCAACCACACAAGGTACAACTAAACTGTAACAAGCCCTGAAGTGATAGTGCTGTGTTAAAACAAGTCAAATCATTCAGGAGTGTTGCTCTGCTTGAGGATAGGAAAGCTCTACAGAGTGATCTGGACACGCTGGATCAATGGGCCAAGGCCAAATATATGAGGTTCAACAAGGCCAAGTGCCAGATCCTGCACTTGGGTCACAACAACCCCAGGCTTGGGGAAGAGTAGCTGGAAAGCTGCCTGGAGGAAAAGGACCTGGGGGTGTTGCTCAGGAGGCACCTGAACATGAGCCAGAAGTGTGCCCAGGTTACCAAGAAGGTCAACACCATCCTGGCCTGTATCAAATAGTGTGGCCAGCAGGACTAGGTCAGTGCCCTGTACTCAGCATTGGTGAGGCTGCACCTCAAATATTGTGTTCTGTTTTTGGGCATCTTACTTCAAGGAAGACATCGAGGTGCTAGAGCGTGTCCAAAGAAGGGCAGTGAAGCTGGTGAAGGGTCTAGAGCACAAATCTCATGAGGAGCAGCTGAGGCAACTGGGATTGTTTAGCCTGGAGAAAATAAGGCTCAGGGCAGACCTTATCACTCTCTACAACTACCTGAAAGGAAGTTGTAGCTAGGTGTGGATCAGTCTTTTCTCCCAAATAATAAATGTTAGTACAAGAAGAAATGGCCTCAGGTTGTGCCAGGGTAGGTTTAGATCAGATATTGGGAAAAATTTCTTCAGTGGAACAGGCTGCCCAGGGAAGTGAAGTGGTGGAGTCACCATCCCTGGAGGTATTTAAAAGACATGTAGATATGGTGCTTAGGGACATGGTTTAGTGGTGACCCGGTAGTTCTGGTTGGACTTGATGATCTTAAAGGTCTTTTCCAACCTGAACAATTCTATGGTACAGCACCAATGCATAGGAAAATGGGAACCTATAGAATAGGAGTAGTGAAGAAGCAAACCAGATTTTTATTGAAAACTCCTTTGCTATAAAAATAACGGTTGGGATGAAAGAGGTAGACTCTTCTTTTTGCTGAATGATGTTTTTGCCATATCCTTTACAAAGCCAGATTTTCACCCCATCGATAGTACGTGTATTTTGCAGTGAACCAGTTTGGGAATACTGAGTTTACATACACAACTGCTACGTTACATCACACAAAATAGTGTTGTGCAGAAACCCTGCCTTGTGAATCGACTACACTCATAGCAGCATCCTGCTCTACCTGGGATAATTAACCTTTCTAAGTGTATCTAACATGGTAATGTAACTTCCAGCTCTGGGTCCAGCTCGCTCATTGGTACTTGGGGACCTTGCACTGTGCAATGTCAGATATATATTTTCTCCTCTAAATGCAGGTGTGTTGTGCTCAGATTTCCAGATGCTCAAACTTACACCTTCAATGTTAGAATGTGTTTGTAGCAGATGCTTTCAAAGCTGTTTGCTTTTTAATTCTTCATGCTGTGGAATTAAGTTGAGGCAAATTAAGACCATCAAAATAAATAACTTAGTGTATCTTGTTACAAACAAAATCAAACTAATCCTGACTCATTTCCACCCTCAGCAGCCTCACTGAAGTAGTATTAGATACTTTGTTGAAAATGAGTTTTCAGATTGGTTTGTGTAACATATAATATACACTCTGCATGACTTCCAGTTGGCTAGCCCAATTGGCTGTGTGGGACATAATGCTTGATTTAGGAAAGTTGGACTTTATGACTTCAGAGTTGTATTCTGAGTCTTTGTCTACACACAGATATTAAATTAGTTTCTGATGTAGTCAAGATGTAGTGCAGTAATGAGCAAACTATGCTGTACTTTTTGTAGATGCTCTTCTCTCATATAAATAACCATAGTTTAGGAACATCTTCTTTGAATTCAGAGGGATGAAATTGTAGACCTGGAATGAGAAGGAAGTTGGCCCCTAGTTTCTAAAATGAATGAATGTGTCCATTCATTTGTAAAAAGAAGATGGTTTTCTATATTTTTGTCCCTTTTGTAACAAATAATTGTAAAAATAAGCAGCTTCTAGAGTTGTAGAAAATATTCTGAAACTAAGAGAGACCAAGGTTGGTTTTTTTCCCAGATGTGGTCACTTCTAATAAACATCTTTTCTCAATTTAACTGTACTGGTCATCATCAAAAATAAGATAAACAGTACCTGATAAACAAACAGGTAATGATGAAAAACAGAAAAAACATTCTAGCAGTTGTCTCCATAAATTGCAATAAGAAAGGATATAGTTTCCTGTTGTGTGTTATTTGAACAAGATGAATTGTGTATGCAGTATTCATATAATCTATTTGTATTAGTGCAGCAGAAACAAGTAATAACCCCCAGAGCACAATAATACTAATACAATCTGTGGGCATGGGAGGAAAAGGAGTTCCATTCAGTTCTCTTTTAATTGCTCCTGCTGGCTTCTGTATTATAAAATATTCCTTCAGTTATTTAAGATTTAAAATGTGTGAGTTAAGTAGAGTAAATGATTGGCATGTTGGAATGTTTTTGTAACTTATCCTGGTAATTATTACTTAGGAAACTGAGTCTTCAGCACCAAATGAACATCCATGAATGAGCTGTGAAAGTAAATGGATAATTTAATCTAGGAAGCATTATGAATTTGATATACAAAAAAAAAAAAAAAAAAAAAAAAAAAAAGCAGAGACAGAATCTTTGTACCTAAAATGAAGTGTCAGGTACTTGTCAGATTAATTCAGCACTGTGTGTGTTTGATCTGATCTTTGATCTTTACTTTCTTTTTGACCCTAATTGTTTGCTCTGCCCTGCTCCCTCTGCTGGAGTCTTGGATAAACTGAATGGCAAAATTGTTTCCTGAAAAGATTAATCATGCACGTACTGTTTGCTTTACAAATGTTCTGCAGTCTAGGTTTAAGTAAGTCCTTGATGGCTGTTTATATGACAGAATTGCCTACTCTGTTGAGGAATAATGCATGCTATTTAAAATGACTGTGTTACAGAGCTTCTTCAGTAATACGCCAAATTTTGCTGTTTGTGACATTAGAGGAACCCACTGACAGGTGTTGGGAGAGCAGAATATTAGCCAAAGCATTAGTTTGTGTTGAATCCACATGTGGCCTATCAGCCTGGTTTGCCAGGATCTAATGTTTACTATTTGCCCTGTGGGTTATGGGCCAATACACAACAGAAGAGATGCAGACAGAGCCCTCCTGACCTTTCTGGATCACCTTTGTTACTCCCTAAGTTCAAGGTGCCTGAGCCTTCTCATAGTATCTATTTGCTATTGCAGTGGTTATATCTTCTGTAAGCAAAATCCGCTTCTGGAACAAGCACCACTGGTGTGCCAAGGAAGGGAAGGACAGTGAGAGGGGCACAGTGGGAGTACTGCCCATTTACTGGCATAAAGCTATTTGTGAGATGCACAGGCACACATACTCTCACTGCAGCGTCTATCCTCATGTGTCCACACAGAGGCATTTGCTTTTTGTAGGGTGTTTTTTAATACAAAGGTTTTGGGTCTCTAGAAACAATGAAATCAATGTTAGGTAACAGAAATTTTCTTTTAAAAATGAGTAACAAGCAATCCTGGTTTAGCCTTACATAATTTCTGTGTTACTTTTTAAAAGTATAGAGTGGAATCAGTTGCTCATAATTTGCTATTACAAATAATATGGGATAATGTATTTTTAAATATTTAATTTTAGCATTTGTCATTATCAATGTGCAGAAGGTCAGAAATATCCATGCTATTGCCACTTGTTATTTACTGTGAATACCTTGATATGGCGATTGCCTGCACTGTCTAATATCTATTATAGCACTCTCTCTTTACTGCTTCTTCCTGCAAATGTATCACTTTTTTTTTCCCAGAAGATTTTTCCAAATATAAAATTGTGCTGCTTCAAAAGTGAATAACTTAGTGGAAATTCACATCTTAATCATAGTTTACTACAGACTCTTTCAAAGAACCACAGAAGAAGTTTGAAGCTAGTTGTGAGAAGAAATGCTATAATTTAATCATTAGGAAGTGCTTACAATGCTTATTTATGCATGGTCATACTCTGCCCTGTGCTGCTCTGCATCAGTGTATTAAACATGCAAATAGATGACTACCAATTTTAAATGTTGATTTGGGAAGATAATATAGGCTAGGGCCATTAAATGAAAATATGGTCACTGTTTTCTGAAGCTACTGACAGCTTATGCATCACCATTTGGAAAATCAGTGTAAATGCTATGGGATGGACAGTGTGATCCAATGAAAAGGGAACTGGACAAATAACCATCAGCGTTTGGTTTGTTCATGACATGTAACCTGCTGTCTGATTGTGAGTGTGTCACTTTGACATTAGGTGTCTTTGCTTCCCTTCTGTAAAACGATGGTAGTTATTATTCTATTTAGTTACTGAGACCCTTGAATGAAAACATGCTGTAACAATTTATTTGTAAGGAATTAGAACTACTACAGTGTTGGCAAATAGCTTTACCTACTTTAAGTGGATGTAGCAAATGAATTTATTTTTAATATCCATAGCGAAGCATTTGCATTAGTAGATGTTCTGCACTTAATAGCTTGCATATTCTTCCATCATACAGTGGAGCTGGTCAAGTATTCTGCCAACAGCAGAAACAAGAGCGCGATGTTAAAAAGATAGGTATATAGCAAGGGAAAAGCAGTAGTAATTATCACCCATTTTCATTATTTTGTATTACTACATATAAATACATATAGGACAGTGTTAAATTTTTATGTAAATGTATTAAGGAAATTGTCTTAGCGAAGGAGCTGTTCTCAGCTGGTAAGAATTCAGGGAGTACATTCAGTCTATTGTCAGTATTTTTATGTGAGGGCTTTGTCTTTCAAAGACTTCCATAAAAATAATCACTAATACATCTTCTTGGGCTGAGGCAGACCTAGAGGAATTCTAATCAATAATCCTTGATCATTTTCTAAAAACCAAGCAGGCTGCAACTGTTAAAAAAAAAAAAAATCAAGATAAGCTCAAAAATTGTTTCCAATACTTCTTATATTAGCCCTGCAATGTGTAGACAAGTTTGTACCATTCAATATAATAGAAATTTAGCCTAGTAGTAGCTTAACAGGTTTGTGAAAGCCAATAGAAGTCTTGTGTATATCCTAAGACAGATTTTTGTTCTCCTTTAAAAGACTTAAGTATAATGTGGAAAATTGATCCTCCAAGATGAATAGTCACTGAAACATCTCTTGCAATAACAGCTAATAACAGGTTAGTAACTTGGCCTCCAGACTCATCTATTATGTGTTAAGAACTAGTTCACTGAACTTGTTTTACTGGCTTTTGGGAATTCATTGTGAACTACTCACTTGTAAGATGGTAACTGGATATTTTTTTCAACATGTATACCCACGGACGACAAAACTGGGGGGGTGGAAGACCTGTTGTATTTGCCTTCTTGGACTCTGTTTTCCAGATGCTCAGAACTTGCCCATGTAGTCACCAAGAAAAAACAGATAGTTAGTTGCATGGCGCAGTTTGCATTTTTTTCTGGTCTTCGAAGATTTCATAACAGATAGGACTCCTTTTACAAATCACCAGAGACACACTGTGGTGATTGATTGGCACAGAGTATACTTAAGGAATCATTGTAGCAAGCTCTATTGCCAGTGCAGTCTATTGAAGCAAACCTTTTTATCTATTGAAAGGATAAAAATTTTGTTTGCTACTATGTTGCTTTTATAGTCAGCAGGAATGCTGGTGAAAGAACAGGAGATGTGTTCGACTGACTGCTCAAAATAACCTGTTGCCTTTCCAATTCAGTACATCAGCTCATGGTGCAGGTAGTTTTAATAAAGGTAGATCTGATACTATTACTATTTACATTAGGAGCATTTTAAAACTCCGAAGTATATTCTTACAGTGCAGGTCCTACTGACACTGCTGGGGTTTGCATGTGCTTTGGTGACGGGATTGTCAGTATTCTAATAATTTTAAGTTTTTCATCACTGTAGCTTGTAAAAGTCCACTTAGTTTGACAAGAAATGTTTGCAGTTTCAGCTGGTTTGGTTCTGAGTAAACAGGCACAGACTCAAAAAGGGAATTGGGGAATGAATCTGATACAAAATCAGAACTGTTCTGAGGATAGTTAAAGATCTAGTACCTTGGTATTTTTCAGCATTACACTACCAATCCTGATGTGCAAGCCATCTTTTGTCCCCTTCTCTAGAAGAGAAGCAGTTTGCTGAAGGCTGACACTGGAAAGAGAAATCACAAGACTCATTTGATGCGCTTTTGGGAAAAAAAAATCATTGAGGGTGCCAGATATAAGACATACCCATATCAATTGTTATTATTTTTCATAGTAATAATATGTAAGGCCACAATTTATCAGTTAGCTCTTTCTGGTTGTTAGATGTACTTGATCTATCTCATGGTCATAAATCTCACCCTAGCTATGTCTTCTTGGCAATGTGGTCCAGAGGCTGGCAAGTTTGCTGAGAATTTCATTTATTTGTCTCTGTGAGGAATTTCTGCTCAGCAGCCCAAACTTTGCAGTATTGCTCACATGAGACCCAGTGACTGATGGTATTTCATTAACTCATTTTATTTGTCTTATGTCTCTGAACATCACCCCATAAGTAGCTCTGGGTCATGAGACTTCTCTCAGAAGTCTCTTAATTCAGTAAGGAAAATTGGCATCCATGGTGATTCTGACCAAAAATAGTATTCTGAATCTAAAAACTGAAGCACAGATGAACTACTGCTTTGCCAGTGTAAGCAATGTGAGATTTTTAGGAAGAAATAATGTCTCCTGTTTAGCCAACTGGTACAGTTGGAAGAAGTAAAGATTCTTGATATCTGTGCCTGAAAGTTTATCAGTTTTTCCACCTGTATCAGCTAGCCTCATCAAAGATACCACCTCTCCCTACAGTTGTCTCCCATATATTCTTAAACTTTTATAGCTACAACGATAACACATTGCCAACATAGTCTGGAATGGCCTGTGTATTAGTTACTAGTGTTAAAACCTGGTTTGGAAATTGAGCAAATTTGGAAATAATTTCTCTTCCCTCCACTGTCCCTGGAGGTGTTTAAAAGACATGTAAGCGTTGCATTTAAGGAACATGGTTTAGTGGTGGAATTGGTAGTGAGGTCAATGTTTGGACTTGATGATTTTTAAGGGTCTTTTCCAACCTAAATGATTCTATGATTCTAGGAAATAGACATAGGTAGTGTTCAGTAGTTCTGTTTCAAAAGAACAACTTTTTACTTTCTGTTCCAAGACGAGAATAATCTGGAAAAAAAAAAGGAACATATCCAACAGAATGAGATTATTTAATAAGTAGGTAGCAACTGGTACTTGCTGCAGTGTACACTGTGAAAAAGAAGAGGTTCTCCTCCATCACATGATGAGGAGCACATACTTTACTACATGAATGGAGTCATAGGACAATGGAGTCACAGGAATAAGACATTGGAATTCACTGTTGGTAAATCCACCTTTGGGGTCTAAAGATGTTTTTAAGAAAAATGCATGTATTGTTAATGTTCTTGTGCATCAAAGCACGTAATGAAAGCTACCTTCTCTTACTCTGATCCACATAAGATATTAGGGTATGGTCTGTAGATTGCTGTGACTGGTGTCATCATGGGGAGTGATATAAGCAGACTGCCTACTACAAGTAATGCCTGCTACTGATAGAAGTTAATATGCTAGAAGAACAGGCTTCAGGTTTCCCTCATCAGCCAGAGCACTGATTGGATTTATAGAATGTCCCTAAATATGTGTCTGTCTGAATATGATATCACTCCATGTTCCACCAAGGCTGGCTTTCTAAGTATAAAATGTTATTTGGTATGTTTACAAAAACCCATTAAGATGTGCTGAAAATCTCACAAAATGATACTGTTAAAATACTGGGTTTATCTCAATATTCAGTAGTATACTATTCACTACCTGGATGAGTTTTTCTTTTGCCAACTAAATCCATGTTTTTGTTTCTTTGCCAGAATAAATCCTTTGAGCCTTTATCAAAGTGAAAGGGTAATAACCTGCTAAATGGTATGAAAGAATTAGGTGATAAAGTATTACAGGAAAGAATGCATTTCATAAGTACACAGTTCTCAAATTATACCTTGATTTTGAAGTGAATTCAGAGATCTTAGCCAACAGTGATTTGATAATTGTTGTAAAGTATTAACACATTTCCTTTATTTCAAAATCTCTACGTGAAGTATGTTTTTAAATTATACATTTTAAAATTCAGCAAAAGATCAAACATCAAAATTAACTATGCTGACTAAAAGCATATATTCTGTAATGTGAAACAGACTGTGAGTAATAAGAACTAGATGGAATAGGAATAGGATGTCTACCCACCAATGTACAGATAACTTATTTACCTTGTAAGGTCTCAACAGCTGGAAGAAATAAAGTTATCTAAGTACTACCCAAAGTATCTGAAAACTGTAAGAGCTGCTACAAATATATATATGTTTAAATAGTTGGGAGTTATAAATTGTCACATAATATTTGCATAAAATATCTGGGTCTCTGATATTTTTAGTTTAACAATATACAGGAATTTTTATATAGCTATGTAAGTTGCATCTTCCAAACATAATTTTATTAGGCAGTCTGTTTACAGTTTTTATACTTAATGCAAAACTATTATAATGATGCTGTGGGGCATGGGGAATACAATGGAAAACAGTGAAAAAACATGTTAACAATAAAAAGGTATTATATGAAATTTAGTCTAAAACATAGCTTGAATGAGCTCTGGCAGAACTGATATGGCTGCTTGTTTCCTGTGCCAGGAACTACCGTGGAACCCCACCAGGAAGTGTGCTACAGAGCAGGATCACATTACACCCTTGTTTTATGGTTCATTTCACTTATTTAATGCAATTTGAGAACCTGTAAAAAAGGAACACTCTAAAAAGGGATGTTTATTATTTGAAAATATGTCATTTCTTTGACTCAATTAAGTTGGGTTTTGGGGACACCTGAAGTGACTAATGTAAGGCAAGGCAACTCCATACGACCATGCAGCAGGTTGTACAGCAAAAGCAAGATGTTTCCCTATTCATGAAATGTAAAGAATGGTGCAGATAGTTTATATATTTGTATAATAATAGTATATATTTGCCTGCCTATTTTAGTAAACCTAAGTGTGCTAGAGGTGCTACAACAAAAATAATAGTAGTTTTCCTTCACTACTCCAAGTAAATTTTAGTACAGTACAGTGGTTATTTAAAATTATGTAGACTAAAAGGGTTGTTTAGTGTTCCAGCTGATTTATAGAGCGTGATAAAACATTCCAAAATCTTTGGAAACAAGGAACATGCTACAGCCTGTATTTGTTTTAACAAAGCTGTATTCATACAAAAGAAGAATGTTTAATGTGCTAACTAGATAATGATTCATCAATTCTGGCAGAGGAACTAATTTTTGTTAATGTAGGACTTAAAAATGTGTGGAATGAACAGCTGGATACCACAGTTGTGGCATGCCATATTAAGTCTCTGTCTGTTTTCCCCTACAGTGATCTCAGTATGAACAACATTACAAAGCTGCCCTCAAACCCTGTGCACAACCTCCGCTTCCTGGAAGAGCTGTAAGTATCATTGTATCCTTGATGGCCATAGTAAGCACTCGACACATTCCTGTGTTTGTCTCTCATACTTACTGTGGGAACCAGATAAAACGGTGCAGGAAAGCTGTCAGCCTGACACTTTTGGCACATGCGGAAACACTTAGCTGAAAAAAAAAACAATTGCTTGTGATTCTGGAAATGAATTTATAAAAGAGTTACCGTGAGGCTACAACTTCTCTAAGCAGAGACAGAGCCAACAAATTAAAATTTTTAAACAAGGGATGTTTAAAAGAGCTGGATTGCTTTTTGGAAATAGTTAAGCAGCAGGATATTAAAAGTTTGAATACTGGCTCATGTTTATTAAAATCGCAAGTAAAGCTATAATCAAAACCAAAACCTGCTGCCTCGTTCTGCCTGTGTCAAGGACAATTGAGTCCACATTTCATAGTATCAAGGCTTCTTGTCCTAATCACTTCTAATTACTTTTTCCTTACTCTCAAATTTAGCATCACTGAGGGTTGACTGTAAAATGCAGAATCCTGCAACAAACTTAGTTATGCTATCTAGTAATTTCACAGAGGGAAAAAAGTACACCGCAAAAGCTAGCTAATCAAGCACAATATCAAAAGAGGAATGCTGTTTTGAAGCAGTGGTGACTAACCAAAAATAAAAAGTGTTGTGCATTCATGACACCTGGATTTGCCAATGACCTTAGGAATAATGGCCCATGTTTAAAAGAAAATCGAGGTTCCTGAGGAGTGATGGAGACTCTGTAGCTGATGCACCATTGATCTGTGAGAAATGCATTTGCATGAGTACCTCTAAAAGTTGAGTAAAAGAATTGTCTAGGCATCCAGCCTCTTATGAAATGTGGTTTATAAGCTTTGAAAAGTGAAAGCCTACTTTTTTTATAGCACATTTAGCTGCTAACACACAATAAAAACCCACATAAGATATGCAAAGTCATGGTGCTGCCTTTCTTGCAAAGACATGGTCTACTTTAAAGTATAAAATGTGTACAGTCCTCTGCAATTTAGGTGAGTACTGCATTGCCAACTTTTGGTGTCTTTGCTAATGCTCATTTGAATTTTGCCACCTGGTCTTCCCAGCCAACATCTATAAAAAACCCAAGAAGTTAAAACCAATTTGTAATCCTAACTTTGAACAATACTCTATTTGCAAGCAGATTTTCCTTCCCGATTTATTATAGTTACTGTCAGCATTTGTATTTAGAAAGCATTATTTCTTTTAATCCTCTCTCTTCCTTTACTTCTTTTCTTTGGTTATCATTATCTGTATTGCTGGTGGTACAACTTTCAGATAACATGAACATAACAAGGAGAAATGTCACGCACCAAATGTTAACAGTATCAAGTGCGTGTGAAGTGAATCATGCCACAAAGACCCTGCTTGTGGATTTTGCATCATGTTCATGTTTGCTTTCCCAATCTCTTGTCAACTGTAATAACCCTACTAAAAGCTTCTAACCCAAGGGTTTCTCTCTAGCCATTAAAGAAAAGAAGTAGAAAAACAAAAGTTTGGGCTTTTCCTGAAAGAAAACTTTAATACATTTACCTTCACTCTTTCATTTTACAGTGCAAAGTTAGATGACCCAAATATGGAGACTTATGTCACTGTTTGAGAAACTGTTCAGCAGTTTACTTCATCTTCCTGATCAAAATCTTTGAATGTGTTTTTACCTTATTCTTGTATTGGGCCTATTTTTTCCACCAGAAATATTGAACTGTTATCTCTATAACCCTCTATTCGAAATTAAGTAATTCCAGGCTTTCACTGTGGGTAGTGCCAGAAAAATATTTCTTTGCTGTGTTTTGTTTTATATATATCCAGTCAGGTCCTCCATTTGTTTCACACTAGCCAAAAATTTCAGTTTCTCATTAACTGTGATGCTGTTTTCTGAAATCCTTACAGTTTGTACTCACTTTTCAAACAAGCATCTAAAACTGAAGCCTTTAAAGCAGTGAGGCAGCTGATTGCCTCTTCTTAATGCAAATTCAAAACCATTGTGCTAAGAGATTCTTTGGTGTTCAGAGGCATGTAATACAATTCAGTCTAATATTACATAGAAAAAAGTATAGACAATAGAAATGGAACTGGATATTCTATTTTGAAGTAAGAGGTAACAGCCATGGTAGTTCTATGCTCCCCTATGTGCATTTCTGAGCAGTGATTTTACATATGAGAATTATTTTTCCCATCCAGACATTGCCATATAATTTTGATTGCCAGCTTACCTGGGAATTCTGTGAGTTGTTTATGTGGCTTAGTTAAAGATGACTATTGCAAAATATAACTTGGCCCATAATGCAGACATTGTAAAAATAAGATTTTATGGGATCTTTATACCAAAGCAATGTTTCCATGAAATTGAAATGAATCTTAGAAGTGTCTATCTGCTCTTTGAAACACAACAACAGCAGGAGCTGCATTTTGGGGAGTTTTTAGTGTTGAAAAAAGTGTTACTAATCCCTTTCTTAGAGGTCTGGTTCAAAAATCTGATAAAAGCCAATGATTGATCCACTGTTTTTTAGCTTAGATGTTACAACCTAGATATGTGGTTTGGCAACACTCATAAGTCATTACCCTAAAAGAACTAAGATTTTATTAAGACAGTTAAACCAATTGTTTTGACTCCAAAACAGGGATGTATAAGCCAGGTCTGTTCAGCCATTTCTGACCCTCTAGGCTGAATCTGATCCACTGTTTCAGCCAAAATTAGACAGCTCTGCAAGCAGCATTCTTGCACTCCTAATGATCATGCCAAAGACTTTGATCACTGAAGTACAACACATTGAAACTGTGCTGTATTTTTGAGGTGCACATTCTTCTAAAAATTTTGGAAAACATTATGGTACTTTGAAAACTGAACGGTTCTAACTCCTAAAAAGTTTAATTTTGAGCAAGATCTTTTGAGAAAATTACGGGCCTTTCAGGCCTAATTTTCTCTTAAAGTGCATAATATGGAACTCCCACCAAGAAAGCAATATTCTTCAGCTGCTTGATTATCAGCAAGTTGCTCTGCATGAACTTGTACAACACCATTAAGTCAAATTCTTCATTATAAATTCAAAATAACTGCAGATATTTATCAGTATGACTGAGTCTAGGACTTGATCTCCTGTGGAGTATTTCTAGATGTAGATTATTCTTCAATACATGTAGAATGCCCATATTAATAGAGCAGTAAGTTAGACTAATGAATGAAAAGAAGGGTTTTTTTAACATGAGAATTAGCTGGGGTGGGACTCTTCAGAGTTTTAAGAGGCAGCTACATCTGAGTGTAGGCATTTCTTTTGGTGATTAGTAAAACTTCAAAGCAGTGCCTGAAACAGTTTAATTTTATAAATTAATGTCTCTATGAAGGGTGAGGAAGAAAGCCAAAAATAATTTAAAACTATCTGAATCAGACCTAACTACAAATATCTCTAACTGGATATATCTTCACACATAAGTACATATGCATATGCATAAATACATGCAGACACACACATATGCACATATATGAGGATTTTATTTTAATTCTAAACACGTGAACATTCCACAGATAAGGAAAACTCCCGAGTACATTGTGATTTTTCAGCAACTTAAAATAGGGATTTTAGTAAAACAGCAACAAAGGACTGGTTTATTACAATTATTTTACCTACAGCGTAAGACAGTTTCAAATAACTTCCATTTCACAAAATCAAACAATGAAGCCACCTTAAATTAATCGTAACCTAGATACAAGTGCAAGAAAGTTTACTGACACCTTTGTTACTTTTTAAAATACCCTTGAAGGCAATTAAATATTTATGTAGAAAGTTCATCAGATTGATCACGGTATTACTACAGCGGTTACTCAGGCAAAAGTGCCTTTAAAAGTGCATTTTGCTACAATACTGAAGTGCCGCATTACAGACACAATACAAAACAGACGTATAACAGACATATTATGTGAATCTCACCATGATTTGTGTGGAAATCCCTTTACACTGCAGAAGTGGTCAGAAGGCCACTGTATATGTGAAAATGAAGTCCTAAATTATCAGGTACAATCCATTACCATCTGTTCTTATTTATTGTTTTCCCTTTACTTTTCTCTGTTTGCTCTTTCTTCCTACAAAGAGGTTTTCAAAGCTGTTAATGGGAATTAGGTGTTCTTTTCCCCACTGACTTTGAGTGGTGGGGCCAAGGTCTCTGGTCATTTACATCTTTGAAAACTGAGAGCATTAACTCCTGGGGTCTTGTACAATCTTTATTTTTGTGCACATTGTGGCTAGCACTGAAAACTGATTTGGTACTTTTTACTATAGTGTAAGGTAGTAGAAAACATGAAATGCTGCATCCATAGTTCAAAACATTTGGAAAAAATGAGGGAATCCTGTAATTTATTTCAACAGTCTTTGCACAGTATGATTAAATACCAAGATCTTTCCCAAAGATTAATCTGCAGATTTAAAAACCTCCAAGGCAAAAAAGTAAAAATACCTGCAACTGATATGCACAACAAAAATAAAATTAGAAGATCATCTAGTGGTCTCAAACTGTTCACACACACTTCCTTCCCACGTGACTTAAGTACCAGTTTTACAGTTCTTCCACAGGAGATGTTCCTGGTGGAAATTGGCTTGTGCCACCTCCATCAGCTAAAGTTTCAAGAACTTTCACTGCTCAATGACTGAGGATCCCATAGGTAATTTCAGAGCTGCACACAACCTAACAGGTTGTGATTTTTTCACATAAATTGTGAATTTGGTTTCTTTGCTTCATACACACATCCATGTAGAGACAATCTGTGCCACTGTGTTTGATACGTGGTATTTTTCAGTGAGAGGTACCTGTCACATGACACACTGTAAATTCTGTTGCCATAAGACAGACTTTTTTTAATATCTTGGGGCTGTGGCTCCCCAGCCTTGCTTTAATACATCCAGGGAGGCACTCAAGGTCCTGACAGAGGGAAGTGCACAGGTCACCCTGAAATTAACTATATATGTTGATAAAAACAGTGAGAATATATTTATCTAGTTAATCAGCTGGAAGCAATTACAGTCATTTTCTCCCCTAGTTTTTGCATGCACAGTTAGTTTGATTTACTAGAAAAGAACAAACCCAAATGCAGAAGATTCCTACTGTATGAGATAACTTTTAACCTTTACATTCACAAAACAAGGGCCCTGATGTTCTGGAGCTGTCACTGCCTTTGTTGCTGTCCCTTTGATGCTGTCAAAGCAAGTAACAACAAAGAAGTTTCCCCATGTGGATGTGTCAGCCTGGCACCCTCCAAACTGCCCTTTTTGCTGTCTTATCAAGAATGACAAGATGAGGTACAGAAAAAAGAGAAACAACAGAGCAAACACCCTGCTAAATCAGAGCTGCTTCCATTGCTTGTTGAATAGCTTGTGCTGACAGACAATTATTCTGGAAATGTTAATGCAAATTGCATGCAGCAGCCTTTACACTGGAACTGCTGTGCTTCTGTGGTGTATAGGGGCAGAAAGGGAGAAGATGGGGAAGGAAGAAGATAAAAGTAAAAAGAGTAAGAAATGTATGCAAGCAGAAACAATAAATGCTCCATGTTGATGCCCAAGAAACCTCGTCAGTGCTGCTGTGTTGCTGTTGCTGAGCATGTGTTGAAGTTTATTTTTGGCTTCTACCTTGTGAATGCTTTCTGGAACTTGTAATTTATTTTCCAGCAATATTCATTAGGAACTAGTTTAGAATATCAAAAAAAGTCATAGGAAGAGCTTTTTGTGTTTTGCGATCAATACAGATAGTGAAATTATACTTAATTAAACTAAGGCAACACGATGCTTTATTAAATGTGCTATATACCTGTAGATCCTGAGGCAGGATTTTAATTTAAGTCTTACACATTCCATGTGCACTGCAGTAGTAAGTATACAGAAAGAATTTCCTTTTTTGTCAGTGGGAGTTTAGCCTGTAGACTGCTTGATTTCAACATAGTAAACACTTTTTGTACCTAAACTGTTCAATTTTCCACTTGCTTAGGATTATGGCTAATTAACTGAGCCAATATCACATTTATATCTATTAGGTTCACAAGCACAGTAAACCAAACTTCTTCTAAGTTGTTTTGGTTTTTTTAATATCCAAACAGAAGTAGCAGTAATTTCTACAGTAATTCTTTGGTGTTGCTTCATTGTACCACTCAAAAAATGGTAGTAAACTCAAAACTTGTATCTACATGACCTGTGTCCTTTGCCTGTCACACAGGAATGACAAAACAGCTAAGGCATTTTTCATTATTGATACTTTGATCATGTTGTGTTGTACTGAAGTGCATTTCAGCCATCTTCTGTTATTAAAGATTATTATTAGTTCTTACCCTTTCTGGTGATACTGCCACTACTGGGATAAAATCCAAACCACCATCAGAAGTGTAAATGACACGTGGAAGACCCAGCCTAGGAAATGTGATATAAATGATCCACCATTTGTTGCTCCATCTTGCTGTAACATTTAAGCACTGAGAGAGGAATTTTAACAAATCTAAGATTGTTCTGGGAGTAGTGATTTGGTGACAGCATTCTTCAAACACAGAAGTAAAGTTATGTCTCATATTGGTTGTATGCTTGGGTTCCACTGTATGTTGGAGAACCTCCCAACAGTTTGCCTTGCTGCAGTCAGAAGGCAGGGACCTGTTCAGCAGAAGGGATTCAGCTGGAGCGCTGTAGAAGGGCACTGCCTTCTGCAGCAATGAGAGCAAAGCAGCTTGTTCTCAGCGCTGGCCGTGGACCACTTCACCAAAGGAGAGATCAGTTGTCTTTAGCAGTTATTGGATCACACTTATGCCAGGTGTGGAAAGAATCTCTGCCTTCTATAAGTGGAAAAAGAAACAGTACATTTTAGACTGTATCCTTAACTGACAAAAATCTGTGATCCGTTTTATCAAAGCCAGCTCAAGATCAAATACACACTGATTTCATTCCAACTGCTTGAGGTCAATTGGAGTTATTCCAGTTTACACCCTGTGAGAATTTGGCACATGCACTTTAAAAGGCAATTAGGCCCTAAAGCAAGGGCAGAATGTGTTATATTTGAATTTCTAACTAAAATGTAAGCAGCAATAAATATAATATACAGCACAATTACAACTTGCATGCTCCCCTCCCCCTTTTTAAAGCAATGAGAATATCTTTACATTTTCTTCTTTGATCTCTCTGAGCATCAGATTTTTTAATATATCATTTGACACACATTTCTTATTATATTACTATAATGATTACAGTTTTATTTAATATGACAGACTGAAATTTAAAAAGATAATTAAAACACAGAGTAACATTTAAATTCCTAGTCTAACAAATCAATTCCTCAAAAACATTTTGAGGAATATATGTTATCATCCATTAATTAACTAATAATTAACACAGTAATTAATCACCCATTAATTCAGACATTTCTATTGCATTGGCCCAAGAATAATCACTAATAAATATCAAATTAAACTATTATCTCAAAATTTTACTTGTCTTTGGGTAGGGGCTTGATGAGTATCCATATTGTCAAAGCTTTTTTGATGCAAGAAGCAAGAACATTTCGAGTTACCTATTTATATATGTATATGTAAGCTGAAGAAAATGATGGTCATAGAAATCTAGAGATTATATATTGGCTATATATTTATATATGTGTACTAAATACATGTGTAGTTGTGTGCTAATTTATCTTTTATTAAGTTTGACAGAAAACAAAATTGAAGCAAAAGTTTCAATACGGGTAATTATTCCTTGAACGGAGGCAATTTTTTTATATCCAGAACAAGTTGTTTCAGAAAAAAAGATTTGGAAATGTATGTTTTCCTTTCACATTGTTCCTCTACAAACAGCCATTTCCTTTATTAGAAAAGGAAACAGTCGGTTTAGGATTGGTACTAGTGCTATTGGCACAACTCCTCAGAGAAAAGTAAATTACTGGCAAATGTGATACTGAGGTAGGATGCAAATGAGACTCCTATTTCTACTTTTGTCAGCACAAATTTTTCTATAGACACCAATGAGACTAAGATTTCACCATGGATCTTTATCAGTTATTCAGAACAATTACAGCAGTTGGAGAGGCAGATCAGGCTTTTAAGAAAGAAGTTTCAAATTACAAAAGAGAATTTCTCATCTGTATGCAAGGTGTAAAGGAAAAAAATCCATGATTATGGAATTTTCTACAAGGCATACCAGTGTTTTGGCACCAAATTCAGGAAGGTTAGTACACCATAGCAGCAGAACTGTCCCAGCTTTTGGGGTTTTTCACTGTCTTAGGCCTTCTGTACTTGCCATTTCTCTTCACAAAAGCTAAGATTTTTTTTTTCACCAGTCTCTAGGTTCTTCTATATATTTCCCTTTCAATTTTCTGTCTGGAGAATTTATTAGTTTTAGTAGATAATGTAGCAAATCAGGAATGGAACATCTGTTTTTCAAGAAATCAGGTAAATATAAAACTGACTGAATTGTGACATTATCATTAACCTACTCATCTTTAAACACAGATATATATATATAACCAAATTCATTGTAGTATTCTCCTAGCAAGTGCAGTCTTTGCTGTCATTCTTTAAACAAAATCATCAAACGTTAGTGAACAGAATTAAAATGCAGAGTCAAAGAGACATCAAAGCAAGATAGGAGTTCATGGAATGATTTCTGTAGAAATCCCTCAGTATCTTTGCGCAGCTGATGGATGATTTCAGACTGACACACAATTACATTCTGTATAGGATATCTATAGGATAATCAGTACATGTGGACTGATTAAATATAATGCAACACAAGTGAGGCAATGATGTATAATCTAATCTGTATTAAAGGGCATGCACTGGCACTAGTCTAGAAACATTGAGTCAGTCTGGTTTTGCTATTAGAGTTTACTGGCATAATAATGAGTCTGATATATTTATCATAAATTTGAGTGTAATGGAAGGCCAATGGCTTCTTGGCCTGTATCAGAAATAGTGTGGCCAGCGGGACTAGGGATGTAATTCTTCTCCTGTACTTGGCACTGGTGAGGCCTCACCTCGAGTACTGTGTGCAGTTCTGGGCCCCGCACGTCAAGAAGGATATTGAGGTGCTGGAGCGGGTCCAGAGGAGAGCAACAAGGCTGGTGGAGGGACTGGAGGGAAAGTCTTATGAGGAGAGGCTGAGGGAGCTGGGGTTGTTCAGCCTGGAGAAGAGGATACTCCGGGTGGACCTCATCACTGTCTACAACTGCCTGAAGGGAAGTTGTAGTCAGGTGGGGATCGGGCTCTTCTCCCAAGCAACCAGTGATAGAACGAGAGGGCATGGCCTGAAGCTGCACCAGGGGAGGTTTAGGTTGGATCTTAGGAAGCACTTCCTCACAGAAAGGGTGATAGAACCCTGGAATGGACTGCCCAGGGAGGTGGTGGAGTCACCATCCCTGGAAGTGTTTAAGAAAAGATTGGATGCTGCACTTAGTGGCATGATTTAGCCGATGTTGTGGTGTTAGGTCATAGGCTGAGATCATCATCACTTGATGATCTCAGAGGTCTTTTCCAGCCTCAATAATTCCTTGATTCTGTAATGAAGTTCTACTTAACCATATCTGATCTGAAATAGAATCACAAAAGATTTCACTGGATTTTCACTTCTTAATAGTGGAGCTTGACTCCTTTCACACTCCTTATTCCTGTCATATGTTGAGCCACACCAAAATCCAGAGTGTCATCTATACTCCTAATTTCAGCACCTTGCAAGATTTGATCAGTACCATCTTCCACAAAGTTCCATTGTGCTATTCCTGTTAGAACATGGCATGAATATTAATGAATGTAAACTTCCAAGGAGTTTTATTATCTTCCTTTCATGTCCTTCCTATAGGTTTGATGCTACTAGATTTTGAAATACACTTTACAGGTGCTTGTACATCATTTGTTGGACTAGATCTTACTCAAACAAAATGAAAAGCAGCCACTCCCCATATGGTACTGTCAGTGTCAGATGTAGACAGCAAGGATTAGCTGGGTTGGATTTGCCACAGCTTCTTTCCACAGTTAGTGCAGAGGTGCTTTCTTTATTAAATGGCACAATTTGTTAGCTGTAGACAGACTTCTTAGTATTTCAAGTTCACAGTCCATCCCAAAAGGTAACGAGGGTACGGTTGGTACCAGGCAAGGTTTGCCCTGATGCAGAAAACACCCACACACAAAACAGTTTTGAGTTGGTGAAGAAAAATCATTGTACTAGAAATATAAAGGAAATAGTTGATTGTGCTCAATCAGTTCTGTGTTTAATTGCTTCCTTCTGAGGAGCGAAGCAACAATCAAAGGAAAACAACAAAAAGTTTCTGATCATTTTCAGAGCTTTCTGTGGATGGCTGATTAGCTGTGTGGTCTTTGGGAATGTTCTCTTGACTTGGTGACCACCATTTATCAGAATGATGACAGTGCAGGAGAGGTCAGAATTTATCAAAGGGGTAAACAGATGGGGAACACTCAAAGTAGAGCCCAGACCCACCTTTTCTTAGGTCCAACCATAGGCCATGAACCTGACCTGCAGCGCTTCAGCCATTCCACAGTGAGTGGAGATTGCCAGCTAGGCTGAATTGCACTGAAAGATATTTTATAAATTGCTGCCATTTGACAGGATGGAGACAACATGCTTTTCTTTAAGCTCATTTATTTTACATCTTTTATAAAGAAACATGCAGTAGTATAAAAACAGCCCATGCTTAAGCCAAAAGTATGCTAGTATCTTGACTCCAACAGTGTCAAGTAGCAGGTACTGGAGGAAGCGTGTGGTAACACTTCCCCATAAACTTTTCCAGTCTGCACTAATTTGCATGATTATATGAAGCAGTATATGTAAAATATAGATCTGAAATAATATAGTTCCAAAAATATGGTACAAAAATCAGTAATTCTGTGTACTTCTGATTACCTTTTCATTAAAGAACCATAGAATTATACAATCATTTAAGTTGAAGACCTTTAATATCATTAAGTCCAACTGTTAACCCAGCACTGCTAAGTCTATGACTAAATGATGTCACTAAACACATTTGATCCTGAATGTACTTAATGACATTTTTCTAAAATAATGTCAGAAATGCTGGCAATAAAAAACAAAACAAAACCACCCAGACTTTTTTAAAATTTAATTCTGAAGTTGTTAATACAGTAGAAGACAGACATTTGGTTATGTAAGTGCTATAAACAAGATACTACATTCCTGCTCTCAGAAATCATTAACTAAATGCTGAACTGTAGAGACAGATACTATTTCCATCTTCATCTGTTCAGGGAAAACAGTATTTACCAATCCAGACTAAAATCACTACCCAAAGTCCACTGAAAGTTCAGTAAACTCCTGAGCAGCTTCCCTCAAAAAATTTAGGGTAATGGAAAGCAAAATACCTGAAGTGGTGAAGAGTAAACCTTGATATATACTTGATAAGTACTGCACTGTTAGCAAAGGTATTAATTTTCTTCTCCACTAAGACTGAGAATAGAAACACAGTAATAGTTGGAAAAACCTGCACATAAGGAATTAAAAATGGTCAGGAACAAATAAGCCAAACTTAATGAGCTTTGCAGCATGCCTTAAAGAACCGGTGTGCTAACTTTCACCAAGAATATTGAAAAAATTAGACAAACAATCCAAATGAATAATTTTTGCTGATTTTTACCAAATACCACAATGTGGTAGAATTCCAAAGTACTGGGAAGATGCTACTGTTGTGCCAGAAGTGGTCTTGAGGAGCATTTTGGAAATATGTCGGTGCTTTGCCCGAAGTCAGTTCCACAGAAAATCAGGAAAAGGGTGTCATGAAAAAGATTTTAATATGGTAACTGAAGGTCAGACAACATCATTGCATAGGAAATAATTCTTTCCAGATGCCTACCTTTTCTGACACTTTCAGTTTGCTTTGTGAGAGAATTACAAGGATATACATGTATTTTTGCTTTTGTGATACATTTGATGTAGCCCTCTACTGAAACGTGTAGGGCTATACATGAAGAGTGTGATCTTCTGCTGCATAAGCAAAGGAGTATCATGTAAGATAATACTAATCACTGTCTGCAAAATAAGTGAGACCTCTTTCCAAACTGAAAAATACTCAAAGCAGGACTTTAAGAATGACCTAAGGTTTGAAAAACTCATAAGGAGTAAATGCAGAAGATGTGCCTACCTAAAAGAAGATTAACATGTGGTTTCATCTGCCTGAAATGTTTGTACAATTAATAATTGAGAAGTTGTGATCTGAAAGGAAAAGAAGCAAAATATAAAACAAGGATTGGAATCTGAAATGAAACAAAACAAAAGAGGAAAACCCATCTCAGTTTAACACTGCGGGTAACTACCACCAGCTCAGGAGCATAGCTTGCCACTCCCTCACTTAAAACTAACTGTTGGCTTCCAATACTACTCTAAAAGGTGTTGGAGCTGGGGTCATGTGGAAGGGACAGCCTTTTAGGGTGGTATATTGTGGGTGACCAGATGATCCAAATTGACCCTACAGTCAGAATGACAATAGTTTAATCTGTCATATGTTCTCCTGAAGATGGTTTGACAGAAAACCTGGCCACAAAAGGAAACAGGGCAAAAAGTTACATGGAAAAATTTTAGCCATCAGAGACTAGCTCAACTACAGCCCACTGCAGTAATGTCTCCCTAAAACCATACTGAATGTCAGTGAGATGTGTAGCATGTACATCTATCTATAGGTGTGTCTCTGTGTTTAGGTATTTCTTTCTAAATATATCAGATATGCATGACAGGTACTGTAAAAATGTCTTCAAATTATGACAGTCCATTTTCAGAAAAATGCCAAACATTAAGGCTTACCACAGAAAGCCAGGATGATGCTCTGAAGCTGAGAAAAGTGAGTTTTACACATTGAAACAAAACTTTAAAGCTATATAGTTTCCCAATTGCCACAGTCCTGCATTTGCAGAGGGAGGAGTATGCTTGGTAATTGCCATAGTTGTGCTCTGGTAGCTCTCAAGTCCAATTTTCTCAGCTAGCCCATTTTATGAAGATTATTCCAGTTCAGACAGGTGTGTTTGACAGTTTGCATTGTGACAATTAAGGAAATTGCTGCAACATAGCCACTCTTAAAAAGGATGGTGGCCTGAAAGAGCACCAACTCAAGTCTTTAAACATGTGGGTTTAGTTCTCTGCTCTTTATCAAGCTTTCCGTGTGACACTCAAAGCATTAACTTACAGTTGTAAGTGAAAACCTCAATACCTGTACCTCCTTTTTTTCAGTAAAGTTTTGCAGACTCCTCTTTCTTCTTCATGACAGGCTCATGTCCAGACTCATGTGCAGAATCATATTATTAAAATAACAGTGCAAAAGGGTGCTGTGGGGGTGAAGCAATCTTCAGTCTTTCCAAAAAATTGTATCATAAAGGAGATCAGCATTAGGTTGTGAGTCTCTACTAGTCAGTGATCCACAAATGGCATTTACTTTCAGGGACCCAGTCTGGTGAGCCTAACATAGCACGTGCCTGCTTGATCCAGCGATAACCCAAAAGTCATTGCCATTTTGTCTCAGAATGAAGAAGCCTCTCACACATCTGAAAAAAAAAAAAGCACCTGTGAATGCCTCACCTTGGAGCAAGAGTGAGTCAGGTTTGGTTCACTCATCTGCCTGCAGGAATTCAGCTGCACATGCCTAATTCTCAGATGTTTGAAAATCAGCCTCTCGTGTACTCCGAAGGGAGAGACAAGCTCAGAACCTCTATATGAAGCTGAGCACCTCTGCAGAGCACAATTAAATTCATTGAGAGAGGAAGAACCACTTGCTTGATGTTAAAGGTCACATCACTCAGCAGGTGTGTGTGTACAGGGAAGAGCCTTTTATACAAATTGAAAATGCCTGAAAAGTGTTTGGAGGTGGGCTCTAGAATGATGTTTTCCTTCTTTTTGGCCCAATTTTTATCTCCTGTATGAAAGAGATGTTTAAGAGGTTATGCTCAGAACCCTGCAGTTGGCTTGGGATGACTAAACTCCAAAGAATGGAAGACAATGTTTAAGGGACAGTCAGTGCTGTATCTTTGGGACTGCAGTCATAAGCACCCAGCCTTTGCCATGAAGAGTACTGGCAATTCTGATGCCTACTTCAGTGCTGTAGGTTCCTCTCTGGCAGATTGGTACCAAAGGCATTTTCTGGATCTAGTCCTGTGGGCTTTCTAAGAGGCTGGACGCCAAATCAGATACCAATTCTGTTATCACATCAGCTGGTCTATGGTAACTGCAGTTTTGCTGTGCAATATCTTAGCTGATGGGAAATATCAAATCCACTTGGCTTAAACTTGGTCTGCAAATAGAAGAGGGTTACATCATATCAACCCCCATTTGTTGCCAGCTAAGAGCAGACACTATGGCTCAAAGTAATTTAACTGGGAATCTGACCCCTGACAGTCTATTTTCCAGGTAATGTATAGATATCATAGTAAATTCATGCTCAACTGAGGTAGCAGGAGGCTAAGCCCAAGATGGTCTGGAGTTGCATTGATGGGGAACATGGACATGCTGTTATTTCACATCAAATACATGATCTCTTTCCTAAGCACAAACTTTACAGAATTCAGTCTTTTTTTTTGTCAGAGTAATGTGCTTTACAGAGGTATTTATTATACTTATCTAGGTCTGTAAAACACTTTCAGGCATTCTGAGAAGAAATAATCAATAGAAGTAGGGAAAAAAGACTTACAAATTTTAGCCAATATACTTTATGGCAACCAATTACACAACTGCTCACAGGGAAAATTACTATTCCACCAGTACAGCAGTTTTATGTGTAGTTATTTTAAAATGACCTGTGGTCATTACTATGTGGCTGCATTTTGATATTAGTGCAAATGAGATAAATGTTCACAGACATCATACATGCACAATTCCAAACGTGCATGCTTGTAAATCCAGTGATACTAATTGTTGTCAGTATAGCTGTATTTTAGTTGCTGAGATTGCTCTAATCCTTAAAAAGAACAATATGAAGAATTCATTGTGCATTCTAAACCATGAGCTCAATTTGCAATGAAATTGCATTTTGTCTCTGCAGTCCAGCTGTCAGTAAATCAACTGTACAGTTAAGGGCTTCTCTTTTTTTTTTAGTTTTTAAAAGTGTATTAATGAAAAAAAAAGGCTCTTAAACTACTGCCTCTGGCATCAGTCTCTCAAACATAGCTGTGTTGTACTTTTTAACAACCAAATTAATTCCACATGAAGAGAAAAAAGTATTCACTCTTTTTCTTTTCCTTTTTCAAACTTTGCAGACGTCTTGCAGGAAATGGCTTGACATACATTCCTAAGGGAGCATTTGCTGGCCTTTTCAGTCTTAAAGTGCTGTAAGTAAACTGTGTGTTGTTTGATATATTTCTGATTTCGTTAATGCTCCAGGGAACTAATTAACCAGTGAAGTTTTGATCAAGTAAATTACATATTTTGATCAGCTCATTTTAAACAATTCAATTGAAGTAAAGATACATATGAACATCATTAAATCTTTGTTTCTCCATATAGAAAATATCCTAAACACAAAGATTGGAAAACATTAATGGCATTCTAAAAACAACTTGCTCATCAAGTAGATGTCTCTGTACAATATCAAAGGTAAAATTGGTTCAGTTAATAGTTTCTTTAATTGTCTCAAAAGTTCTGATTTCAAGTCTAAAATCTTAGTGAACTTTTCATGATCACACAAAACTGGGGGTCAATTGCTTTTTCCTTTTCTTGAGAGCCAGGGGGAAAAAACATTATTGTAGAACACCATGTAGTATAAAATACAGTTTGTATTTCATATCTTGTTCTTTGTGATATAATTACTGCAAGATAAATTATGAAAAAAATTACAAACCCCTATATTATTTGATGTAATAAGATAGCATATATAGTTACTAAAATTATTAGCAGGCCACATCTCACAATATTTATACTAGGGAGGATCTTTGCCTATGTAAAGTTCAGAGAAACTGTATTATTAGCAAGAATGCCAACTTCCTATGCTGCATCAAGCCAAGCCAGATGCTACTGTAAGAGCATATAAAGCTCTACTGAAAAAATATATAACTGGGAAAGAAGCTTCCCACTACATCTACTCTTAAGTTGGCCAGCTGTAGCCCTTGTTGGCCTAAGGAGATTTAGGCCTGCCAAGAATGATTTCATTTAAAATGTCCCATTGAGTATGCATCATTTTGAAGGCAGCATGTACTACTTCAGTTTTACCCACATAGAATCCTTTTATATATGTAGGAGTTGGTCCAAACAAGGATATTAGGCCATGTGAATGAAACTATATTCAAAGAGAGGAAAAGATTCTTTTAGAATGAAAGGTGATTTTTCAATCTTTGCAAGCTCAGTGATGTGATATTTCAGAAAAGAGATTTGTCAGGTCATTGCTAGCAATGTTGTCTTTGAGAAAACTGATTTTATTAAGAAAAAAAATCCTCAGTTTTCAAAAAGATAAAATTTTATTCAAACTAAATCATAAAATTCTCATGCAATTAAAAGTTCTGTTTGCCACAGTAGTATTTCCCTGAGTGAGGGTGTCAAGACTCAGTCCTTCACAGCTTTGTCAGAATAAGAAACTGAAACACTTCAGAAGGAAAATTAAATCAGGACTTGAGGATGATCATTTCAGAATCACTGGAGGTAATTATGAGCTCAAGCCCTACTGCAAGCAAATTGGATTTATTCTTTTAACTTCCTCAGCTGCTTTGAAACTCCTGCTCAAAGATGATGTGTAGCTGTTAACAAAGCTAATACGCTACAGGTATTTGTTTGCTTTGAAGAGAACACATTTGACAGGGCCAGAGGAATGGGGTCTTGTGTAGCTTTCTTTTGTTTGTAATCTTGAAGTAGAAGCAGTACAAAGGAGGTAAGCTTGGAAGAAAATTTACAAAATTTACAATAGGAAGAAATTAACTGTGTTGATTCTGGCTTTTTGTGCTACTCAAAATGTAGGATGCTGCAGAATAACCAACTACGCCAGGTTCCTACTGAAGCACTCCAGAACTTGCGGAGCCTGCAGTCTCTGTGAGTATACTGGATAAATCAGCTTGTAACCTTGCATGAACAATTATAGATGATTACCTATTAATTACCTGTTAATATCACTTAATAATGTGCTGAAACAACTTTCTCTTTTAACTCTTGTTGAGCTGCTTTTCAAGAGAATTGTACTCTCAATTAAACATCAAAAGTGACTGATTTCATTTCAGTAATTTCATGACACAATCAGCTGCATTGCAGCATTATAAACTGGTTCACCATCTGAGAAGACACTACTTGCCCTGCAATGCTTTCCGTCTGTCAAGAAGAATATGGTCCCTTGAGCACTGGTCTTTCCCATGGTTTCTTGTTAAGATTCTTTACCAGGAAAAAGAAAGAATCCCAAATTACTCCCTTGGTATTTTTTTCATTTGGCGTAATTTTTTTCTTTTTAAGCAATATGGAAAACACTATTAAGTCATGAAACAAAGTGTACTAGAGGATGCTTAATTGTATTCTGTGCTTCAGGCAGGTCTCTGTATTTATAGTTCTTGGCTGTACCCTTCTGACTCAGTCCACGAGCTTCAGTTTTAACAGAACTCCTGCCAGAACTGCTAGACCAGGAGTGAGGATTGGCTGCTTCGTGGTATGAATGAAATTATTTTGATGTGCTTCTGCCCAGTAACATAAAGATGGTTGTACCAGCTCGTGCTAAAAAGCTGATCTAGCCCCATATCCGGTCTTCAACAGCAGACACCAAAGGAAAACTAAAAGGTTGGCAAAGAATATAATAATACTCCTTTGACAAACTGTCCCAGCTGCCAGAGGTTTGCACTTCGGGACTCACTGAGCCTATTATGGCTTCTTTGAATTGAATACATCTCAAACATTTTTCTTCTATGAGTTTGTAGCACGATTTTTTGTGGCAACATATCTACTGATCAACTAGCCTTGTGTAGCATGGTGAGCTACCTCCTGTTCTTGACTTTGAACTTTCTACCACATTTCATGTCCCCTAAGTTAAGCAACAGGAGAAAATACAAACAGCACTTCCTTATTGATGTATGACAGGTTTTATAGACGTCTGTTGTATGTCCATTAGTCAAGTTTTTCAGATACAGGCTTTTAGGACTGTTTCTCTTGTGGAAGCTATGTCCTTCCTCTGGAGATCCTTGTCACTGTTACTGAACATTTTTTTAGTTCTTATATATTTGATTGATGAGTCAAGGGAGGTTCAGACCTTCACAACGTGTTTAAAGTGTTTGCACACCATGGATTTATAGAGGAGAATTATCAATACTTTTTTTTTGTTTTCTTTCCTACTAACTCACAAAACTTTGTTTGGCTTAATATTTTTAACCTTTTCTGGACACTGAGCTGTTATTTTCATACTTATTACAACTGTGGGACCTCTTTCTATCACGTTAGTAGTTACTTAAGAGTTTGTCATCCAAAGTTTGAATTGCCTTTTCCCTAAGTGTCTCACTTTACACCGCCCTATACCAAAATTAATCTGCTATGTTCTTGTCCAGTCAATCAAGTATCATGAGTTCCTTCTGCTGCACTTCCAGTTCACATTTTTCAATCACAAGGCCACTCTTTCTGTGTCAACATGGGACACAGTAAATAAAGTATGTTTCTGAATTATCCACAGAATTCCATTCTCACCTGATCCAAAAAAGTGACTACATTTTCTAAAGATCCTAGTGATTTTGAATGTGCAGCACAAGATATCTAGATGATTGAAGATAGGCAGGCAGGTTCTTTGGACAGGTGAAAATATCACCTGACTCTTTTCTGTGTTTTAGTTGACCACCTTATATTTCCACAGAATTATTTTGAAATAAGATTATTTTCCTAAAAAGTTCCAAGATCCAAATACGAAAGTCAATCTGGAAGTTCAAATAACTATTGCCAAAAAAAGTTACCATGTTGTGCCCTGGTTGCTAATGCCGCTGGTAAAAGTCTAACAATGACAGTGAGTTACCATCTGTACCAAGCTATCCAGTCCAGTTAGATGTATTGTTTAGATGTATTGGTTGAGAAATCTGTGTTGAACATACTCTTCTTTTTGTGTGTGTGTGTATAAACACCTTTTGCATACATACAATTCAGCCAAAATCTGAAGAACAGGATTATTTGAATGAAATGATTTTCGGTAAAATTATGTCATCTGCGTGTAATTTACCACTACACAGACACACATTATACTGTATTAGCTCCCAGGTTCTTACATCCCTCTTGAACAACATTTACCTCCTTAATATACAAAGCATTTGTTAAGGTTTCCAAAGGTGAAACAGCCCTAAGAATTAATTATCTTCTAATTGTTATTTGGTCAGTGCCTTTTTTCTTTATTGACCAGACACAGACTGAAATATCTCAGCCATATGCTTTTGAGGTTACAGTTCTTTCCTTTGATCTTTGAAAAAGCCATGAGAAAATGCTGGTCTAGAGACTATATTAGATTTTCTTTCTGCTAAACAAACAAAAAAAATCTTGCTGAGATCACATCACTCTATACACATTCTGGACCAAAACACGATAAGCCAAGCAAACAAGAGTTCCTTTGTTGCGCTGAAAGAGACTGTTGAATTTTCAGCACCATTTCTAAACAAAATGACAGTTTCACTCAGGCTTTGTTGCAAATATTTTTTTTCCTTGGGTGACAATATTTTTTTTCCTTGAGTGAAGAACTTGAAGGAGTAAACCAAACATAGTTTGTGCAGTCTGTGAAAAGGACTGATCCTCTGTGACAAAATTAAAACACAGGGAGAATAGGAGTGGTCAGTTGAAACCTTTAGACAGCTGTGTAGCAGACCCAAGATGGAATGATATGGGTTTGTACAGAAAAGCTACTATCACCTGAAAGGCGATCACCAGCAAAAGAGACCTCTTTGAGGAAAAGAAAGCTATTATTCTATTGTTTGCTTAAATGGGGCTGAGCCTGTCAGATAAAGGTGTGCACAGATTCAATTTCTTCTTTCATATAGTCTAGGAATTTTCTGTTCACAAGGTGGTTCTTGCATTGGTTTCTGGTTTACAATAGGAATTATTTCTTGAAACCTTTGAAATAGCAGGAGTCTTTTCAAGAGTGTAATTAAGAGGTTAAAATCTTTCACAAAGGCAGTTCCTATTGACTCCTTGTGTTTATTATGTTTAACTGTGCAGGTGGCATGATTTCTGAACACCTCATTAACCCTTTGCTTTAGGTTAGTGCAGATGCAAAAGACTGAAAACTGGTCACAGGACTCAAATCTCTGCCTTTTGTGGTTTTACTCAAGAAAGGTAGTCATGTAACTGCCATGCTGCCTTAATCAATGTAAAGAGAATTATGTTAAAATCATTTTTATGTAAGTATACATACATAATTACGTGTGTGTACACGCACAATATATGGATATATATACACCTCCAAATTTTCCATGTTCGCTTGTAATACAAATTCATCACAAATTCTTACACCAAAAAAAAGTATTTCTGGATGATATACTCTCCTCATTATCTGTCTCCAAGCTCAAAAATGACAGTATAGGTATTTGATGTTAAATAGCCTGTGGCACACAGGACAAGAACTAATGTATTGCAGAAACAAGCAACAATTCATTCCACTTCTTTGTTCAAGTTGTACTATTGCTGGCATGCAGAATGGTGTGACAAGTTTGAATGATAAATATTCATAAATTCCTTAAGGCTTGACCTATATCTAGAATGGATCAGTCTTCTTCAGACAGCAGACATTATTCAGTAAATATTATAAGAGGAATGGGCACAAAAATTAATGAAAAAAACCCCCTGAATTTAATCTTCAAATGGCAAAAATCTATGAGAAAACCTTTATACTGTTGCCTCAAAATAAACAAAAAAAAAATTCTGTCACAGAAGTAAAAAATAAGATTAAACAATATTAAAATCTTATCCAATTTTAGAAAAGTCTTTGTAGCTCAATAGTCAACAACAGTGGCATGCTACTTTGATTAATATACAAGTTCAGCTACCAGAGCTTGTACAGTGATTGTGTGGGACTCCAGTTCCCTTAGTGTCTGGACGGTTTAAGGAAGTAACCAAAATATGTTGATTTCTGAGATGTGGTTTTGATCTCAAAAGTTCAGCAGAACGGTATCTTCAACTTATATAGGATATAATTTTCCTGTGAAATTTAGTGTGAATACAAATTTTCTGCATTACTAGTCCTAACAATTCAGATGACATTTATTTCCGTTAAACCAAAAAGAGGAAGATACGTTGTAGATATGCAGGTACCATGATTGAAAGAGAGGAAGACACAGTCATTGAAGTGTCACAACTTATGTCTTGGCAGCAAGGTTTGAAGTGTCATTGGAATGCTGTCGTCGGTATTACTTACCTTGAGAAAATATATTTCTATGGAACTGACTATAAGCTGATGGTCTCTGGATTTTGTTTTTCCTACAGTGTCAATATCTCCTTTCTTCTTTTAAATCAAGAAGCTTTTTAGTAATTTTGCATATACTTGTATGGTCCAGAAGCGTTTTACATATGTATATTGATTTCTTTTTCAAATATTGTTATTATTTAACAGCTTGTTTTCTGTCCAACTTCTTTCATTTAATGTATGCATTTGTTTAAATAGGTATCTTTTTTCTCTAGTGTAATTGTCATCATTTCTAATGACATCCCTTATGTACCAGAATAGTGCTTGATTTTGACACTTGTGACTTACAACAGGTTTAGAGGTCAACCCTGAAGCGTGAGTATTGTTTCAATCATGCT
>JAAGNO010022565.1:75375-85799 GCA_033439905.1 Ceryle rudis
AAAATATGTATTAGATTTTCAATCTTTAAAAAATAATCTTTATTCTTTTTTTTTTTTTTTACAAATACTTTCAACAGGACACTCACGGGAGCACAAATCACCTCTCTCCCCAGATCAGCTTGTGACCAGTTACCTAATCTTCAAGTGCTGTACGTTTCAGTAATATTATTAACATTACATTAATGCAAGAGATTAATGGACAAATGAAATCATGATTTCAAAATTACCCAATTACTGCTATTTCTGTGTATCACATTATTCCTTAGGAATTCAGCTCAGGGAGCGGGCCCCTGTGTTACTCAAAAAGTTCACAAGCCACTTATCAGTCAGGATTTCCCATACATTGCTGAAAAAGATAACTGCATATTTTTAGGAAAGAGTAAAATGGTTCTTGATTTTATTTAAAAAAACAGCAGAACTACCTTGTTTTCATTCATTCTGTTTCTGCTACAGTAGTCTGGGGTTTTTTTTTTCCTCACTGAGGTAGATAATTCAGTGAAAAATAGGAAATATAACTGACTAAGGAATGTAGTTTTGAGTCCTTATTATGCTCCCCTTTTAGATTCTTTTCCAAACAGACATAAGTAGCTGACTGAAATTTTAGTCTTCTATTCCTTGGCATAGTTGGGGCATAGTTTTTATACTAAATATCCAGGATTATTTTAGTTCAGAGATTTCCTTGGAGTTTGCTTAAGAACTAACGAAAGTAATCATTGTGTCCACATCTTTGAGAATGAGCCAAGAGCACTTTCTTCTATGTATTACATCACTAGGAATATATTTGGTATTAGTTCTCTGGCCAGCATTGAAATAGCGCTAATTATAATACAATTTTTGAATGCCAGCACGGATGTCATGACCGTTTCCAGAAAAAAATAAGTTTTAGTTGATGGACTCAATATAATAATTTCCAGAATGATAAAAGACAGAAACAGAGTCGGTTGCCAGAAGAAAGTCTGCACACAGACTTAAGTTTAAATATGTCCTGTATTATTAAAAATACTAAATAATCTCAAAACAGAAGGCAAATAAATGCTATAGTAATCAATACCTCGTACAGTTCATAGTAGAGTAGGACTGTCCCTTGGAAATGCACTTTTTTTTTTTTTCACCCTATACTATTAAAGCTGATATTTTAAAAGAGGGGGAGAAAATTTAACAGCAATTTCATGTACTCAAGAGTTGCTCTTTCCCCATTCCCATCAAATTGGAAGGAGCCTGCCAAGCCCTTATTTAGGTTTGCACATCATTTTTACCTGTGCCATGAAGTATAACGGTGTGTGGAACCCTGCAAATTTCTTGGAGCCTGCGATCTTGAAGGAGCCTCCTGGCTCAGATACATACACAAACACTACAAGCCCAAGCACTGCTTTGAAAGACAATTTGTGCCACCAATACTTCCAAGTGTGAATTAATGTAGACAGATCCCTCCTGGGTGTCTGCGTACCTGAAGTAAAGGTGTGTGTGAGAAACTTACCCTCGGCACAGTTGGGTATGCACCTCAACATGGGAACCAAAGCTGCTTGCCCTATGCTGCTGCCAAGAGCCTCATGTAGTACCAAAGTGTGAAAAAAGTCCTTAAAAATAAGCAAGTAAAATATTTCCTGGAGCTCTAACAGAAACTGAGGGGGAATGGTTTTAACTGTGCTGGGTTTTTTTAAAGTGTGTAAAGAGGGAGTGTCGATAGGTACAAAATTCAAGCTGATAAGACCTAGGTCACAACTCTGCACATGACAGAATAGCCACAGTCTACCAGACATACCAAACACATTTTACCTTGCCCTAAAAGCCTCCAGCTCATTTGAATTCTCCTCTATCATGTCTGATTTGGACCACAGAGTACCTGTGAAAAATACAAAACCAGAGTCCATAATCTTCCCTGCTGTAACAAAAAATATATTGATGGTAGCCTTAGTGAATGATAAAAGCAGAATAGCATAACTTAAAACCACACATGGTCATTACTTTCATCACTTCCACAAATCAAATAATAGAATAACCTAAATACCCTGGTTGAAATAGTAACAGTGAAAATACTATTTTACCAAGTAAATGCATGGAGATGAACCAGTTTTAAAGAGTTTGAAACAGGGGTGAAAAGAGATTACTCTTTTAAGAGGTAATATTGGATAACTGTGGAAAAGGACATTTTTTCCTAATTAGAGACAAATTTTTTTACTATATTGTTTTTGCTAGCAAATTTCCAATTGAGTTTTTCCTGAGCAACAAGTATATATATGATGAGACTGTTGGATGGTGGGGGCAAGTGCTTGGTTCTTTTTGTTTTTCCCCTCCAGTTTCTGCAAATTGCCTGGGCTTGGTTTTGATTAGTTACATTATACTATAAATCAGTCCAGATGTTTCAGTTACTCTGTAATTTGTTGAGTTTTGGCTCAAGTCTGTTTAAAGGGTTTTTTCCCCCATGTAATGATTGATTTCAAAGTTAGTTCCAATATTTTTTTAACCATTTCCCTTAGTTATAAGATGTAACAGTCTAAGGATCAGAGGCAATAGTGCTTAATTAGAAGTGTAGAATGGAAAGCTGATTACGAAACATTGTGATTGTTACCAGAAAAATACAGGATCTTTTCTGAAAAAATATGACTATGTATATTTAGTAGATTGTTTTAAATGGCTTAAGTAATTTGTCAGAATTTTAAAATTATTAATATGAAGTCTGTGATGTAAATCCAGTATTCCCTGTGATTAGACGGACAATATCATTACTGTAAAACACTCAGCAGAAGTCTACACTTCAGGCAGGAAGCCTTAGACAATGCAAGAAATTTGGAAACATATGATATGCAGTTAATGCATCTTGCCTTTTCTCCTCCTCTCTTCCCAGTTAGAAATCAAAAGCTGACAGATGAGACATGATAAGCAAGTTTGCACATTTCTATTCTACTGTGAATGTGGATAAAAACAAGATATTTTAAATGGAGCATGAAGGTAGACAATGAAAGATCTTTTTCTTTTAACATTACTTTGATCTTAATCTTTTCTTTCCTTGTGTATTACAGGGATCTGTCTTATAACCTGCTGGAAGATTTACCCTGTTTTACTGCATGTAAAAAACTCCAAAAAATGTAAGTGTCAAACTATCCTAAAAAGCCCCAAAAGAAGCATCTATATATAAATGTGTCTGAGTGTCATTAACTTGGTTATTGCTGGTGGATTTGACATATTCCCTTTATATGATATCAAAGGGAACAATAAACACAATCAAAGACATGCCAAAATGTCCTCCAAGTGCCTTTGAAACTGAAGAGATTCTTATTGCTATTTCAGTGACTTGCATCACAATGAAATCGGTGAAATCAAAGCAGACACGTTTTGGCAACTGGCTGCTCTTCGGTCTCTGTGAGTACAGCCTTAACAACCCAGATTCTCAAATACATGGGGTATATACTGTCTGCTCACTATATGCCCTGAACCATCCTTGTTTCACCCATTAAGTCAGAACTGTGAAAGGAGAGCAAACATTGTGAAGTTTAGCATCTGCAGCAATGAGTTCAAAGATGTAAACTTATTAACTATAGAAGTTGTTAATTCTAAATGGTTTTGATGGAAGTGGAGGGAGATACTGAAGAGAGAGTTGGTATCTGTTAGTAGATTCACATAATAATCAGCTCTAGGAAGCATGAAATCTTTTTATAGAGAACAGTGTCTAAAGAAATAGAGTCCAGTCATGTGTGGGTTTCTAGTTTTCACACAGACACACATGCTAGCAGAGTAATTTTCTCAAAAAACTACTCATGGTTGTAAGTTTTGCAGGATCAAACCCAGACATTTTTTTAAGAGCTGCTTTCAGTCTTTTTGTTATTTCAGGGGCAGTGAAGATTGAGATTAGGAAGTTAAGCCTATTGACAATGGATTTGCTGTTCTTAGTCACATTATGAGGACCTCTTAGAAGTAGTCCATAACCCTGCCCTTCTTTCTGCTGCCTTAGGAGGCTGTGAAGCAGACTTAAAATACCTGTCTTAGACTGTAGAAGGCATTAAGATGTTTTAAGAAAGTTGTCAGTTTAATAACTAATGCCATTAACTGACTACCATAATTTAATAGTGGAAGAAAATATTTTGCACTATGAGATATGCAGAAGCTTATTGAAAATATTTGCATGTAATTAATACCTTTTTTATATTTAGGCCTCCTAATCAAGTGTGTGAAAACTTCCATATTCACTCAGTGGGTATGTAATTTTCCACTTGCTTTTCTTGTAGGGATTTAGCTTGGAACAAAATTAAAATTATTCACCCCAATGCCTTCTCCTCTTTACCATCTCTGATCAAACTGTAAGTATTGTATATCTTTTACATTCAAATTTTCACAGTTGTCTTGCAAGAGCATACAAAAATGTAATAACTGGTGCCCTAGCAGAAGTTGAGTCTTTCTCTATTCTAATCTTATGGTCTGTTGAATCCGTATCTAAATGCCTGCTTTCTTGTACTTCACCAGTTCCTACAGGTATTATGGCAAAGCTGCATATAACACTGTGTAATCACAGTGATTTGGGCTATGTGAAGAATATCGGTGCATCTGCCTTTCTTCAGTTTGCTAGCAGTTTAGTCTCTTTTAGCAGTGGGGAATATTTCCTGTTAGTTGTGTTTCAGGACTAAGGAATTGGATTAAAAATTAAATAAGAAACATATTCCAGCATATGTCTTTATTTCATCATTCCTCATTTGATGGAATAGTTTTTTTCTTTAGCAAATTCATTCAGAGTAGTTAGCGGTCAAAACATCAGCAGCCAATTTTGCAGGCCTTGTTCACAGGCATTTCTCAGTCCTTACTAACTTTTTCCTGCTTCCCACTGTCATTGTAATGCCTCTTTTAAGGTGAATCCCTGAAGCATGGGGTGTATGGGGAAAACATGAAAAAAAATTCATCCTGCTGCATGGGTGTCACAAAGATAAACTGCTGGATATTTGCTGACAGATAGCCTATTAACTGCTGGGAAACCTAAATTTGGAAAGGGGTATTCATTCCTTTTGATATGCAAAGCTGAATGGTGCACTGAAAAATGTCCATAAATACAATATTGTCTATGACATTCCTTTTGGGACCTTCCTCAGAACTTTCCCACTTTGTGAGGTGAGCAATAAATTGTAGCTTTTGTCAATATACACTATTGAGAGGCTTAAAGAAAAAAAAACCTTTAACATGCACTTAGTAACACCAGCATGTTCTGAAATGCTAGGGTCTAACCCTGGTCTGACTGAAGTCAGTGGTAATTTTTTACCATTGCAGTATGACCAGAATTTCACTGTCTGTATTTAACTCTGCTGTGAACAGGAGAACACACTCTAAGCCAGAGAGGTAGAAGACCAGTCCATCAACATAGTTTATTTTATGTCTAGCCCATAGATTTCAGCACATAGTCCAAGAGACAGGAACTTTGATTTCAGTCTTGGGCATGAAAGCATTTTAACATCGTAAGACTCCCTTTCTTCCTCCTTCTTGACTGGTGACCTTCTTAAGTATTGCAGTGTAGATAATAGTGAAGAGTACTGTAAAGGCTTATAGAATAAGTGAAGAGAGGGAGAAATAGAGAACAGAATACCTCTGGACTTCCCCATCTTTGATGACTTTACCATATCTCCTTGATCACTGTCACTTTTCATTCACCTGTTTTCCTTTCCTCCAGTTATGTATACATGTTCATATGTGTTGTGTTCTCTCAGCTCCTCACACAAACCTCGTCTTGGAACTGTCACATTCATCTGCTCCAGCCCAGGCCCATCCTACCCTGAAACACACTTAGTCCCTGTACATGTGACCTACTCCCTGTGGAGCCTGCAGGACAGCTGTGCCTTCTGGCACCCCACTGAATCTTTTAAACTGTGGGAAGCTGATCTAGTAGTGCCTCCCTTTATTTCAATCAGTATAATCAATAGATTTTAAACTAATTTACTAGTCTCAAAACTGGCACTACAAATGTTTGGAGTCAAACTTTGACAACAGAGACTTAGCTAACTGCTAGATATTACTGTTAACTTCTGCCAGACACATGGGTGCATAGTCCTGAGTGGTGCTGCAGCTTTGCTCTGCTGAATAGGGCCTCTGTTTAATGCAGTCATTTGTAGTGTGGTTGAGTTAGAAAAGTCTAACCTGTTTTTCCAACATGACACTTCTAGTGCTGAAGGAAAAAAAAGAAAACTCGTAAGCTGATTTTTATTTGCTGTTATGCAGGGATGTGTCATCCAACCTTTTGTCCTCTTTTCCTGTGACGGGGCTACATGGTTTAACTCATTTAAAATTAACAGGAAATCATGCCCTACAAGGTTTGATATCATCTGAAAGTTTTCCAGAACTCAAGTGAGTATATCATTAAAACTAATAAGCCACATTTGTGTTCATGTGCAATGGAAGGTGTGTCAGTGTGTAGCGCATGTTACTTCGTATTGTCAGTCTTTGATCTGTGCTGTTAGAACTAAAGCAAATAAGATAAAAATTATAGACTTCTTTTATTATGCTCACTTTCAACTGAAGAAACTATGAAGGGTTTTGAAATATTAACCCCAGTACTTGCTTAATATGAGCCACATCTGCTTCCTGGTGATATGTTTCAAAAGCTGTTAAAACAATATTGCTAGCAGCTTAGTGGTATGTCCTTCTCCTACTGGATAGTGCTTACAGAACTTCTATTACATTTAATGAGAACATAAGAAATATCATTTGTTTAAACATGCTTTTTCTGTAATCTTTTGATTAAGATTCAGATAATACTTTGCCATTATTACTAAAACATTCTGATGCTAGAAATTTTCTGCTGGATGCTCTTTTATCCAGGAAGGAAATGTTCTCTAGACATGATTTGCAGCTCTGCCAGTCACTGGATGACCATGAAGAAATTACAGTAAAGAGAGTTTTGCCACTGACTTAAGGGTATTTGGGAGTGTCCCCTAACTTTCCCTTGATTTTCATATTTTAATTAGAGGATGGCAAGTGCAACAGTTTTTTTATGTTTTACTGTAAAAGGTTTGATATGATAAAATTTGAAACAAACAGTGTGCACGTAGTTACAGAATCACAGAATGGTTGAGGTTTGAAGGGACCTCCAGAGGTCATCTTGTCCTACCCTCCCCTGATCAAGCAGGGTCACCTGGAGCCAATTTCCCAGGACCATGTCCAGACAGCTTTTGAATATTTCCAAGGATGGAGACTCCATCCTTGTGTCTTCACTAGATTTGTCTTTTGCACTGGCAAAGTCCCATGTGCCTTAGCAGACAGACAACTCAAGGAGACATTACCACTAATGAAAAGGAATGAAGTGTTTGGAATTATCAATAAGGGAGTCAGGAGTAGAAGTGCAGAGCACTGGAGTGATCCACACTAGAACACTTCTTTAACAACATGTTAATATAAACTGAATGAAGAGCTGCAAAAATTGGTTCAAAGGTTAGAAAACAAAGTCTTAAAAGTCTTAATAACCCAAATATTTGTAGTTTGTTACAGAGGAGATTGGGCAGTGACTTCATCACAGTATATGAAACTACTTTATAAAATAAACATTCAAAGGTCTAGAGATCTTACACCTTTCATACATTAGAGACCTTGAAATGGGTCTCAGAGGTCAAGAAGCAAGTGCCATAAGAAATCATTAATGCTTGAAGCTGAGCTTCTGCCATAGTTTTTCTTCTCTCACTGACTTTGCCCACATGTTGAGGTAGGTGAGAATTCTAAAATACATGAAGGTTATTCTAAAATACATGAAGGTTATTTAAAAGCATGTAAACACAAGAAAAGTGATTACTTCAAACTAACAAATTTATAGTGATGTATATACTGTGGCCTAGAGGCATAAGAGGTATTGCAGTAGTCCTAGAATAATCCACTACTCAACTGAATTATGTACAGCTCAATACTTTTTATTTTCTTTATCAGAATTACTCTTTATATGATTTTTCCACCAGTAAAATTATGCACATTGCTCAAATGCAACTACAATGTATTTAGTCTGGGTAAGGAGTTAACAAGGGTGTGTCAGGCAGTGGCTTAAGTCTTAAAAAAAAAAGGTATAAAAATTAATATCTCTAGAGTTGATAAACTCACTGTTCTGTAAGAACAGATTATATCCAGTCAGGAGAGAATGAGGTAAAATCCTGACCTGGAGTCTGAAGGACTTTAACTATGAAACAAAATGAGGCCAGGACTTCACAGAGGATCACTGCACAGACAATGCATGAAGCACCAAACTTGAACAGACATCTAAACCAACATGAAATTTCACCCTTTGTAATTGTTGGAACGAGTAGAGTAGTAAAGACAAATTCCTATAAAAAGCTTCCTGCTCATCTAAATGGGTCATTGCTGTTCAATACATAGACACATCAAAGAGCTGAGCATCCTCTGCCCCATCTTCAGCAATGGCACAAGAACACTGTACAGAGCTGAGCCTGCTATGGCAAGCTTTGAGGAAGTGAAGTCAGGCTGCCAGCCACTCCTTCCTTCTTTATCAGATGGTTTGATTCAGTACTGTAAAGAACTCAGTGATTTGATCTATTCATCATAACTGTGCCTTCCCATTCACCATCAACCCCATACCTTTGTGGGGTGTAAAATGACCTTGTATTCTCTGCTGCTTAATCTAAAAACAGAAAAAAAAAAAAAAAGAGGCATTCTTTGCTGCAGGAAGAAAAAAAAATCAAGGGTACAGATATCATCAGTAAGATAAGCAATATGTAAAAATAAATTCAGCCAGTGTTTCTAAAAGAGTTTAATTTGACAAAGTCCAAATCTAATCACCCACATCAAATAAGCACCAGCCATAAAAAAGACTGCTTCCAGTGCTGTATGGCTGAGAGTTGCTGCTTTTTGTTTGTTTGTTTTGTTAAATGTAGCTTTTGCAAGAAAGAAATTCCTCTGTCACCAGGAAGAGGTGATACTAATTTCTGTGCACTACAAAGTATGTTTTGTTGTCTGTGCTCTGGGCCCCAGTCATCTGTACAATTGCGCTTTGCACACAGATTCAGAAGCATTTGTCAATTTGAGGCCTATATATATATTCTCATAACCCAGGGGGAAAAAAAATACCAAAAATTGTTCAGGTTTAAGAACGCTAAAAAGACCTACAGAGAGAAGAAACGGGAGTCTTTCTCTTTAAAGATTATTTAAAAGTGGTGAGGTTTTTTGGCTACTTCATTGAAGCAGTGGACGAGTATGATGAGAGAGGTCCACATGTCCAGTGTGTGATAGGCCAGCAGGCTGGCAGAAGGGCTACAGCATCTGGAAATCTGTCATTATTAAGCACGCATAGCTCTTCAAATAAACAAAGTACATTTCTGTTAGTGCTTTGAGCCTAAAATACCCGCTAACTGTTCATTTCCCCAGCTGTATCAATGGCTTCCAAAAGGTATGAAGCCACAAGCTGTGGTGATCACCTCACAGAACTGTCAGTGTTCCTTCTGATAGTTTTTTATTTTATTAGTTGGGACTTTTTTTCAGAAAAAGGGCATTTCCGGTTGGGGTTTGGGATTGTTTTTAGCCTAGGTGATTAACTATGGGTTAGTTTAATAATCTATGACTTTAATAAGAGTTTATTTAAGAAGGGCTTCTAGGAAATGTGTTAAAAGTTTAATCAAGATAATCTCCTTATTTTATAAAATGGCATGCATGGAAATTAATTAGAAATTAAATATTTAAAACTACCGGCACAAGGGTGCTTGATAGTTAGATCTTGGCTATCTAGAACCTTTAAAATCCCTTCTGAAGCTTTTTATATTAGGTACAGATTACTGTTGCTAATTCCCAACAGAAAAGTACATATGTAGAATCTAAATTCCCCACAATGCACAAACTCAAAATCATTTCATAGCTTAGCATTCCATTTGTTCCTCTTTGTACCAAGCTTTTGTCTAGGGCACAAGTTTAAGTCCTCTTGGCACTGGGCCTTATTCAGAGTGATTTCTTTGCAGATTTCCCAGGGGGGTTAGAGGTTACTTGGAGCATTCATTATATTAATTGACATTATTAACCTGTTGGAAGTAATCTGATAGGATGATCTAGTTCTATTTTATTCCTTTTAAGTTAATTCAGAATAACTTTGAATCACTACTTTATCTTTGAATTTCTGATGTTGCACTTTTGGAATGAAGGTGAACTGACAGGTTTTGTTTTGTACTATTGGTGAACTGTGAAAATTAAATATCTCTGCTTCCAAAGAATAAAATAGATCTAAGGAACAGAAGTAATCTATAGAACTTGAATATATGTCATTCTTCCCTGCTACCCCAGAATTTGCACATCCTCAAAGGAATTAAATTTAAAACATACCAGAAACGAGCAATTTTCTGACAAAAGAAACCCTCAAAATCATTGAAACTCACTGATTACTCAGTTATGTGTTAGGAATACCAAAGAGTAAACTCTTAAAAGAGTTAGGGATGAGCATCTAGTGACCATGCTCATTTCTAAGACAACCA
>JAAGNO010022565.1:86033-108168 GCA_033439905.1 Ceryle rudis
TGGAAATCTGTCATTATTAAGCACGCATAGCTCTTCAAATAAACAAAGTACATTTCTGTTAGTGCTTTGAGCCTAAAGGAAATAGGAATACCAAAGAGTAAACTCTTAAAAGAGTTAGGGATGAGCATCTAGTGACCATGCTCATTTCTAAGACAACCAGTAAAGTAAAACCTTTTTTTCAGTGACATCTGTTTGCACACACAGTGCCTTACTGATCCATTTACCTCTTGGTTTAGAACACTGCTTTCTTGATCTCTGCACAGAAGACAATCTCCTTTTTTCCATCTTAGTGTGAAAAGAGTTGGATGTGGAAAGAGGTGAATAAAGTTTGAATTCCAAAAGAACTCATTCTCTCAAAACTGGATGAATTCCACTTGGGAAGTGATAAATTTGATGCTAAACCAGTATCGTGGCATGCTTCCTTATTCTTCTTCAGGGTCATGGAAATGCCTTATGCTTATCAGTGCTGTGCCTTTGGAGCTTGTGAGAGCCACTACAAAATCTCCAGCCAGTGGAACAAAGATGAGAATAGCAGCAATGAGGATTTTCATAAGAAGGATTCTGGGTTGTTACAAATTCAAGGTAATCTTCATCTTTGGCACGTGAAGGCTGTGACCAGCCTGTGATGTTAAACAAATCCAGTGCTCTTTTACAGTCATAGAGGCAGCCTTTTCCTCTCTCTTGCCTGATAATATGTAATTCAAGCATTCCTATGCTTAGCAAACTCACCTTTTCAGGTCTGCCTTTCAAAAATCTCACTCATTCATCTTTCTGTCCAAATAATAACTATAATCATGTGGGAAGTGAAATCTTCCCTTTATGTGAGAGACAGGGAAGTGGTGCTGGTATGTAACCCCACAAAAGAGCAGGCCAGCAAAGATCTAGTTTCTTGCCAGCCTTGGAAGTAGCTACACATCCTTGGCTCTCCTGCCGTCCACATGCTTCAGGATGAGTCACATGGCTACTTTCACAGCACTTTATGGGTGCATCTGCTCTCCAGAACAGAATACTAGAATACTACTGTATTTTTCTTCCCCTTCAGCACAAGGTCTGTTACTTGACCTGTCACCTGTTACCTGTTATGTAGGTGCACACATACATGTTATACTATCCTGCTGCTTTCTCTGCTATCTCTGCTCCTGGAAACCAGTAAGTCTGAGAGTTCAGGGCTAGCCCCAGCACGAATAGAGCCAAGAGTACATGGTAAAGCAGGGGCATAAAGGACATAGAAAAATGGATCAATTCTTAGTATGCTGGCACAATTGCAGAATTCATGTTTTAGAGTCTTTCCTAGGCAGTCGTCATACTGCAAATTAGGTAACAGAGAAAGTACCTGTAAGTGATTATTTTCTGTGAAGTGGTCATGCCAACTTTTTAAATAATCCTGAGTACAGTAATTCAAAACCAAGTAGGCATAAGTCTGCTTATGCTCACAGTTTGGCAAGCAAAAGGACAAGACCAGACCTTAAATATCACAGACATTTTTGCAATTTGTACTAAAAAGAAGTTTTCCTGAAAATTGCAGTATCAAATCTGGGTGTTTTCTCCCCCACAGATGAGCGTGACTTTGAGGACTTCTTTCTTGACTTCGAAGAAGATTTGAAAGCTCACCATTCAGTTCAGTGCTCACCTTCTCCAGGTATGAAACTACCAGACAGATAGGTATGCAAGCACAGTTTTACATGATATTCTTGATGCAGAAAAAAACCTGAATCTGGTACTAGGACAGTAACATGAAGTTTTGCAAGAATTTGCTGAGATTAATACAAATACATTGCACAATCATATAAACTTTTTCATTGAAGTCCAGAAAACTATTCAGCTGCTAAATTCATCTATGAATTCAACAAAAGTTATACCCAGTCTTCAAGCAGATCCTCACTTCAGGCCCCTTTTCAAAGGAATTGTGATCCCCTTATCAAGGGAATGAGAGAACAAAGACTCTGTCCTACCAAGACACTGATGGTAAAGGGGAGCAGAATCTCTGCTGACTCAGTCTTTTCATAGAATCATAGAATGGTTTGGGTTGGAAGGCACCTTAAAGACCATCTAGTTCAAATCCCCCTGCCACATCAGGGACACCTCCTTCTGGACTAGGTTGCTCAAGGTCCCATCCAAACTGGATTTTGCAAAGCTAAATTAATTCTTCTGAACTTCACTGAGCTATTCTACACTTGAGCTTCCTGAACAACACACAGTTTGTCTAGGAAATACCAAAAACTACTGTCTTCAGAAGGTTGCTTCTAGTGTTAACAGATGTGGTCATTAAGTTTTGCTTGCTTGAATCAACAAACATTTTCCCTAGCCATTGTGTCATTCTGAAACATGAACAAAAAAACGAAGTGACAACTAGTATTCATTCCAAGCCAAGACTCTTGTTTGTAACAGCAAAGCATTTTTTAAAGTTATATAAAGAGGAATATCAAAGGCAGGAAGCCAAAGAACTTAGAACCACATGACCATCTTCTCTGGCCTAAGTAGAACTACTGAGTTCATGAAAATTTAGTTCATGAAAATGAAGATCCCTGCTGATCTTTCAAATGGTATCTTAAAAAAACTTGCAAACTGACACAATAGATGCTTATGCCTATTTGATGGCAACAGCTGTAGTCATATGGAGTGCATCTCGGCTGCAGGGTTTGTGTCTTCATGGAGAAGAACAGACCACTGTGAAGGACTTGCTTTGAGAGAGCATAGCTGGCTCATACCAAGATAAATTAAGTTCCTTAGACTGGAAATCATTCAACTTTGACTGCAGCACCTCAGTTCTATGAGAATACACTACAGGCATCAGTCATAACAACCTGACTTTAGCCACAGGTCATCAGAAGCCCCTCCAAAAGGCAGCATTTCCAAATGCAGAGATAGCCTCAATTTTCTTGGACTGTGTAATGAGATGTTGTAAGGCGCCAAAGCACATCTGTCCCTATCAATTACATCACACTTCACCACAATTCATTAACAACCTGTCCTAGTTTAGTGAGAGGTGGCTTTTTCATCTTTTTTCACACAGGGACAAACATCACAGCATTTCTTGAAACTACAGACTGGACATTCACAATGCACTTGTACTGCTAGGCACAAAAAGAAACTCATTGACTGTTTGGGTTGAGGGACAAAACTCTTGCACCAGTAATGCAACACGCACTTAGCAGCTTGTTATTAAGACTTCAGATTACTCCAAAGGAAGAACAGATTTCCTGCCCCCCCTTCTGGACTGAAATTCATTGCTTTGGCTGTGCTGAGAACATGCAAGAAGCATGAAATTTAATGTCTTAGAAAATACAAAAATATTTTTTATTTTACATGGGTTTCTACTGCCCTTTTTATTTTGTCATTTCAGGTCCCTTCAAACCATGTGACCATCTGTTTGGTAGCTGGCTGATCAGAATTGGAGTGTGGACCATAGTGTGTTTGACCTTTATTTGCAATGCACTGGTGTCTGCTACAGTTTTTAGATCTCCGTTGTATATGTCCTCCATAAAACTTTTGATAGGTTTAATAGCTATTGTTAATGCCTTGATGGGTCTGGCCAGCGGAGTACTGGCAAGTGTGGATGCATCAACTTTCGGTAGCTTTGCTCAGTATGGAGCACAGTGGGAAAGTGGAATTGGTTGCCAAATAACTGGCCTTCTCTCCATTTTTGCTTCAGAGGCTTCTATTTTCCTCCTTACACTAGCCGCACTTGAACGTGCATTCTCTGTAAAGCATGCTACGAAGTTTGAAACAAAATCCTCCATTACTACTGTAAAAATCATCATTTTCTTTTGTTTTATGCTGGCACTAATCATTTCAATAATACCACTCCTCACAGGGAGAGAGTATGGGGTTTCTCCACTTTGTTTACCACTGCCGTTTGGAGAACCCACTGCTATGGGCTACATGGTAGCACTGGTGTTGCTGAACTCCCTTTGTTTTCTGGTAATGACAATTGCTTATACAAAGCTCTACTGTAGTTTAGAAAAGGGAGAACTAGACAACATTTGGGATTGCTCTATGGTCAAACATATAGCCTTGCTACTTTTTACTAACTGCATTCTTTATTGCCCCGTGGCCTTCTTATCTTTTTCCTCCTTATTAAACCTCACTTTTATCAGCCCAGAAGTGGTTAAGTCAATACTGCTAGTGATTGTCCCACTTCCTGCATGTCTAAACCCACTCCTTTATATATTTTTCAATCCACACTTTAAGGAGGACTTGGGAAGTCTGCGAAAACAAACTTTGTTATGGAGGAGATCAAAACATGCTAGTCTGATCTCTGTGAATTCAGAAGACATAGAAAAACAATCTTGTGACTCAACACAAGCACTGGTAACCTTCACAAGTGCCAGCATATCATATGATATACCTACTAGCAGTTCACTAATGCCATCATCTTATCAAATGACAGAAAGCTGCAATCTTTCATCAGTCGCATTTGTTCCATGTCGCTAGTTTCAGTGGCAGTACAGAAAATATCTATGTTTACAAATGTTTTAATCCTGAAAATAAGTATGGATGTGTGCATACAAGCTAGAGAGTGCCTCTGAATTACTATTGTTACACACATCAGAAAACATACAATGACAAAACTTGCAGCAGGCTGAAAATCCAATACTTGAGCCTTCTCAGGCTACTTCCAAATGCTGGGATGAAGAGAGAAACTGAAAGCTGATGCAGCTTGTGCAGTTGTATCAGCTGCTCTCTTTTAAAGTAGCACTACTCAGAAAGGGCATCAGTTGATCAACAGCAAAAATAGCAAGTTAAATTGGTAAGCTTTTTTTCAATGCCTCACCTGATAGAGTTAGTTTGCAGAGGTTGGGTTTTTTTCCCTGTTTATTGTAATTTGGTTTTAATTATAGTTTTTTAGCACCATGATTTGTTTTATAAACATCTGTTTAGGGACCTCATTCAGCAAATATCCAAATGGAAGAGTAGTCCTGTTCAAGTCCTAAAAGCTTCTGCAGAATAGACTGATGAAGTTTCATGTTTGATAAAGCTGATTAACTTAATCCCAGTTTAACTGGGATTGGGTCTGGATTTTAGCAATCTGACTTGACAAAGAATTTGTAACTGTCAGCTAAACCTACAAAATTAACATGGTGTGAAAGAAGTTAATCAAGATCCCATTAAGTGCTTAAAATGTAATTGTAAATGACAAGCCATTGTCACATGGATATTTTCTATTGAGGTTCTGCACAGTTTGGTCCTAAATTGCTGCAATGCCAGTAGAATTACTCCCAGAATTACTGCTGATACAATTGGCAGATGACTCATAGAATTTGTGGGTAGAAAATACAATAGGAAGTCATTAATACAAAAAGACTGGCATGCTAAGGAGAGTTAAAAGACACCAAAGGCACTCACATTGGTGCCATTTAACGTAGTTTGTCTATGAACAAAAACTGTAGTCCTGCTCATGGCATGATCCCTGTCCTGTGAAACAGTGATTCTAGAAAGCTTCTACCTTGTGGTCACTAGACAGTTGAATATTTAGAGGCCACTGTGTCCTTTTGGCTAAGGATATCCAATATCCTTAGCCAAGGCACTATCAAGTAGGACTGAAGAGGTTGTATGATCTGTGTTCTTAGTGCTGATGCAGGCACTACTGGGATATTTCAAACAGTTCTTGCATTCACATGCTGTAAAGACATTGTGAAATTGAAAAGGATATGAGTAACATAAATTTAAAGCAGCTTAAGAAAGAAATTATTTGATCACAGTCTACAGGTAGCTACTTCTGGGAAACAGAAGTTTGAGAGCAGAGGACTATTCACTCAAGAGAAGAAGAATCTGGTAAGATTAACAGGAAGTTGACATTAGGCAGCATAGAAATAAAGGTGAAAATTGTTGACAGTGATGGTCGTTAGCTAATAGAACTATCTGTCACCAAAAATCTCTAAATTCAAATTGGATATATTGCCAAAAAAAAAGGTATCAGAGCAGCTGTTGGAATTCAGGGATTTCTGATGGCTTTAATTTAGGAAAAGGTTAGATTAGATTAGCAGAGTTCCTCTCTGGCTTTTAAATATGTTAATATTTTGCTGAGTCAAGGCATCTCTGTTTACACATCAGAAGCACCCCAGTTAGAGAGAGCAGACTTCAGGTCTTTGCCAATTCTACTGTCAAAATATCTCAGACAACAGAGCCACCTTTGCTTCCCTAGAATATCAATCTTTGACCTTCACCAAGCCATCAGGGGATATTCTTTTCTCAGAGCTGGCACCTTTTGCTCGAATGAGGTGATCATTTAAGACGTGGAAGTGCACCAGTTTACTTCTTTTTGTTGTTAAAAATAGCTCCCTGAGGAGCAATATTTAATAGCCCAGTCAGTACTCACTGCTCAGTTAATGGCCACTCAACCTCCAGGTGAAGGAGACTAATTTTTTAACATTACCAAAGTTAGGCCAGTCCAGTAATTAAGGTAATCAGTTACAGATGATCTCTGTTGTTCATCTGTTACTGTACAGAAAACTTTTAGAACTCAAAGGACATATTTTCACAATGAAGAATTTGTTGCCAGCAATGGATATGCCTTGATTTTCTTGTCCATCCACACTGGCATATTTTTAGTTTTGCAGTTACAGATGGCTTCCGTTGACTTTGGCTGACATGTTCATCCTTCAGGAAAAAAAAAAAAATGAACCAGTGCCGAAATTATATATGATAAAGTCAGCTGAATACTTATCTTAATCCCTTATCTCTTGTGGCTTTTGAAGCAGTGCAGCATACAGCTGGAGAACGATGCCTGAAACCACTTTGGATTAAACAGGAGATCAATCAACCATTGCACAATGCCTATTACCATGTTTACTTAGCTTTAATTTAAGTGGGGTCCATCTGTGCTGCACTGCTTAATGTCAGTGAAATTCCTTTCAGCTCGCTATATTTAAGAAGTTTGTAAAGTGATTTGAGAAGCAAAATAATGTTATAATTCTAAAGACTAGTTAAAGAAGGCTTCTTTTATCAGAACTTTTTTAGCTTGCAGAAAGTCCTAAAGGCTTTGAGTCTTAATTTTATAAGCATGTTTGAAATATTTTGATCAGATATTTTAAACTTGAAATTGTTAAAATTCATTTAATAGATTTTTTTAAGTAAAATGTGTAAATATAGAACTGTATTTATTATTACAGTGAAATGCAACCACAGTAAAGGACATGAGATTAAGCCCTGTACAGTTTCATATTGATATTTGCTATATTTTCTGCTCATATATATTACTAAATCCATTATCTGTAAATAATATAATGTAAATGTGTAGTGATTGTAAATAGGTGACATGCTTTCTTTTCTATTGGTGCTCCGAACATATGTAAGTTGTAATAAAACATGACTACACACTAAAGAGCATTTAATCAGGACCTAACACCTCGCAAAATGGTCTGTATCCCCAATTAATTCTTCACAAGTTACTGTAATACTTACACAAACCTCCCTAGATGTCTAAAATTCTTGGCAAAGTATAAATTACAGATTGTGTGTTCTCTTTAGCTGCCCAGGGAGGAAAAAAAAAAGAAAAAAATGGTGGTTCATTGCAACCCAGGCTAAGTCTTTTACCAAAACTTCCTTATCACCCTTATGAACAGGTCCTGTTCCCTGTGGACGCTGTCCATATCTCACTGATGACCTCTCACAACTGCCACGTGCAAGACTGGCACCTCTGACTGTATGACAAGGACATGGGTCAGGTCAGGCAATGAATTGCACGAGTTACCAGCAGACTTCAGACTATAATGGACCATATGAGATATGAGGTCTGTCAAGGGTTAGAGCTTGGCCAGTCACTGGACGAATGACAAATGCTCTCTATTAACCCGAAGGGGAAGAGAAAGGGAATAAGGGAGAGGGACTTATGGATTGGAAAAGAAAACTAAACAAATATATACAAAACCCAGCGCCCCCTGATAGCAGTTATATCACCGTCACAATTGATGCTGTGGAGCAGGCACTGGGGAAGCCCCAGACTGGACTCAGTGGCAGATGGGAATGAGATTCAGGAGCTGGATTCTGGAATGTGATTCAGGAACATATAGGCTGGGATCAAAGGCAGAATGAACAGAGTCCTCCTCAGATGCCGGCCGTTGAAGAGGAGAGCTTGAGCCTCATGAGCCCTCAGCTTTATACCAAATACGACATATATGGCATGGGATCCCTTGCTGGTCAGTTTAGTGTCACCTGTCCTGACCGCTCCTCCCCACAGGTGCGGCCTTTTACTTTCTGCACCTCCCAATGTGGTACACAAGATTTATCAGTGGCCTTGGTCTGCACAGGAGCAAGTATAAGTAAGATCCTTTCTGCACAACAGTCCTTGGCAGTAACTCTAAAAAATGAGCATTATCACTGCTAGCAGCAGACACTCTGCAGAAATATGCTGTTGACTTCAGACAGTGCAGTTAGTTAGAAGAGACTTGACTGAAAAGTAAAATCACTGAACAGAATTAGTTCTGTTCTAGCTCAAGCCACAAGGTTTTGCTGCACCAGGTTGCCTCTTCTGGAGAGAGAGCAAATTCTCCCACATACTTCCTTATTTTCTCTCCAATTCGTTATCTGGCAGATAAAGTGGCTCAGGGGATTACCAAAGAGCTAGCAAAGTTCATTTGATACACAGCTGAGAGGCAGTAGCACCAGCACATATGAAATGTTTAGGATGCAAATGCTAAGGGCAAATGAAAGGTGGGGCCTAAAATATGGGACTTGGCAAGAGGCGGGCTGCTCAGACTAAAAGTTACAGTTCAGTTGAATTAAAGACAGGCAGCAGCTAAGCACAGTCATGTCATCATTTAGTCATCAAGGAAAGGGGAGAAGGTAGATGCATTCCTGTTAGGATGGACTGCAGCACAAGACAGTCATATGTGCTTGGTTTTTCAGAGATTGTGATTTTAGGTTGTGTCTGTGAAGGACCTGAAAGAAAGAGGTAAAATGGAGAGGGAGTGGGGGGGTGTTGGACTCGATGATCTTCAGAGGTCCCTTCTAACCCCTAACATTCTGTGAAAATACCAGTGAGGTCAAAACTCTAAGAAAGTAATTGTTTACTCAGGAATTCCCCCTGTATGGTAAGTAACAAATTGAAAAGATTAAAAAAAACAAGTAAAATGATCCTAGATGTAAAATGATTTTATCAGGGCATGTGCAGGTTCTCAGCATAGATAAGGAGGATGGAGTGGATAGGGTCATTTCAGCCAGAAGGTGCAGTGTAGAAGAACCAATTTTGGTGAGTGAGTTTCAGGATAGTATTACTGACATGGGATAGAACCAGCAGTGAATGGGGATGAGAAAGGCATTATTTTTCTTTAGGAGGAAAAAAAAAAACAACCAAAACCAGAAGCATGAAAAAGATAGTATAGGGGAGTCCATAAGCCAGGGAGGACAGAGGGCTTCAAGAGGCTGGCTGCAAACAAGGGCAGAGTTTTATGGGCTATTAAGAAGGGTGGTGGAATTCTGTGAAGGATGAAGAGCTCAGAGTGGATACAAAAGGGTGGAAGCAATGTGAGGAGAGCAATGGCTGAGGAGATTGAAATAGTAAGAAAACAGGCAGTGAAGATGCTTTCACATGCACTTATTTGCACCAGAGTACGCAGTATTAGAGCTGGGGCCGTAAGGGAGGAGAATGAAATTGCTTTATTTGAGGAGAAATACAATGGCTTGAGCACAGAAGGGAAAGAGAATAACTACAAAGGAAGAATGGGCTGGTTAGTGAAAGGCTCAGTGCAGAAGGGAAAAAGAGGCATCAAGGTTATACATCCTGATACATGGAATAAAGATTTTTATTAATTTATGTACCAAATAATGAGCAGTATTGCCTGTGGTCACAACTTTGGTGTTCTGGGCAATCTAACACACATAAGAAGAGAACCTGAAGGTGACTTCTCCCTTAAAGCATTCACACTACAAACATGTAGTGTTACCTGCAATGAAAACTGAGAGTTTACTGCAGGTTCATTTGATGGGTTATTTAGGCACACCCACCTGCTTGCAGCTTTGGCACTTGAGGTGCATTACTGAGGTTTTCTGTGAACTCGGTCCTCAGGGAAGTTGCAAATACATGACTGGCCAAAGAAAAAGAGCTAGTCAGAGATTCAAGTGAAAACCCTAAAGAAGATGGGATCACCTGTAAGAAAAATGGAAGAGAATAAAGGCCAAGCCTTAGGAGACACCAGCAGAGAAGCACAGAGAATGACATTACAGGAGAAATGCTGCATCAGCTGGGCATGTGGCTTCAGACCTCATTCCCAAAATGGAGGAGGACACCCCTGAGTAATCTGGTGGTCATACTTGATCTCATATTGAGACCAACCACTTGTACAGTCATCGCTGTTGCTGCTGCTTTGTGTTTGGCCTACATATACTAAACAGCAAGAAAGATGCTGCCGCATAGTGTCAAACTATCTCCTATCCATATCATCTGTTAACAGAAATTTCAGCTTTATAGTATTAGGCACCACTGATTTCCTCTGACCGTTGTATGAGACACTGGAACAATAATCTTATAATCAGACTTTTCTCTGTCATCAGTTTAGCATGCTATATGAAAGTTAAGATCTTGCTGAGAACCTCATTACTCAACCACTTAAGAAAGCTTTAAATAATTAGAAATATTTGTAGCAAAAATGGTGTTCTTCCTTCAGGAAAGTACTGGAAGATGAGGAAGTGGAAACAGAAGAGTACATGCATGAATATGGGAAAGCTAGCAAACCTAACCAGAACTAGGATCACAGCAGCAACAGCAACAGTGTTAGAAAATCCTTTCCAGATCCATGAGGCAGAGTAATCATGAAGGTGCTCAGGTGCTGCAGGAGGACACAGCTCCCTAATTCCAGCAGAGCTGCACTGCTTCCACCAGCAAAGGATGAACCAGCATCTCCACCAATCACAATAAACACATCAGGGTCTCTTTCTATAACATGTGCCAACCAAGGGACAAATCTGTCATTCTGCAACAATGTTACTGTAAAACGTGTGGGTATTATTATTATCTAAGCCTAGGAAATTTCATGTCTTTGCTTGAACGGGGTTCCAGCTACTTGAGATTAGAAATTTTAAAGAAAAAAAAAAAGTGAATTTACCTGTGCTAATAAATAAAGTGTATGTATATATATATACTTAACACTTGTAAGCAAATAGGAGAGAAAAGGCAGTATCAACATTAAGAACATCTTGTTCGCATAATGGGAATCACAGGCTTGTTCTCCAGTGACACTGGAGACATGGGAAATATGAGCATGTTCCCTCCATAAAACAATTTGCTGTGGCATTGTCAAAATTATCTAAGGATCCAATCTCAGTCATAGGAAAAACAAACATTAAGAATATTCCTCTTGAGAGCTGGCCCACAGCCAGGATTGCTAAAAAACACAATCACAGACAAAGAGTCCGCTCAAAATTCATATTTAATCTTTTCACAGGTGGCAGCATTTTCCACTTGTCAAGCAAAAAATATGCTGCATTAACAAGGGAAAAGACTGTCCATCTGTGCATCTAAAGACTTCCACTGAGTATTGTGCATCTAAAGCCTTCCACTGAGTATTATGCATGAACATACCAAGAGTCTTCTCCAACTGGCCTTGAGAGTCTCAGGACTCCAAAACTAATACTTGAAGGAAGTTTCAAACATCTCCTTTTTCATCTGGTGTCATTCTTGATATGTAATCACTGTTTTGACAGGTGTCTGCAGTTATTAATTTGGTTCCATGCTTCCAACAACAGCTTCTCATGACTATCTGTAGATGTCACTGCAGTTATTATCAGCATTTTCAGTTTATGAACTGACCTTTTCCTGGAGGAAGGAACTTCCCTGGGCTTCTATGAAAACAGTAATTGGGGAGTTTGTTCCACTAGAAACAGAGATTTTGTCTCCTGCAGGAAGTACCACAGCCTTCTGTTAAATCCTCCTAGGCCTCTTTTCTGAAACTATGAAAATAAACACGAAATTTTGCGTGGTCAAGGAAAGAATTCTAGGATATGAAATCAGTCTTAAGTCTGCAGCGTTAACAAATACCTCAGCACTTCTCTCCCTGAACATTGTTATCAGTCAGCAAATGAAAGAGAAACCAAAATCATTATTCCAGGGAAGTACATAGAAGAGATGGTTGATGAGAATGTGACTAAATGATAGTAAACTAGCCAAGTGGAAGAGCCAATCACTGCATCTTAATTCATAAAGCGGGAAAATACTTCCCTGAATTAATTGAATGACCTACTGTGAATGCAAAGCATGAAGAATTTTGCTTTAGTTGATATATAATTGGACCAGTATACAGACAATCCTCCATATACTGGATTTTCCTTTGGGTTTTGTTTGGGCTTTTCTGTAGGTTAGGACAACTGGCAATATTCTGAAGTCTGTGATATTTTAGCACATACCTTAATATTAAAGTGCAACTGTGTACAAATTTTATACAAAGATTTCTCTGAGCTGACTATTACTCAGGGAAATTGGACAGTAGGATAGCCATAGTTCTATACATTTGCTCTTTTGATTGGTAATGACATGGTATTTTTGATACTTGTTAAGTTCAGTGTGATAGATGACCAAGGTGGAAGGCCCATTTGTAGAACTGGATACTGGGTCCTACCCCAAAATACAAGATACTATAGCAAGTCAAAGTTTGCAAGACCTACCCTGCAAGAAAGCATCTCATTACACAAATTTCAGGAACAGTCTTTAATCTAGGAATTGTCATTCTGACCCAATTTGCTAGCTTAGTATTTTAAAAGGCAAAATTAGGACTACATTCATGAGAGTCCATTTAATGTCTTTCAACTGCAGTATTAATTTCTTAAGGCCAGGGCTTAGTTCTCCCCACCTGGGGCAGGGTTTTGGCACTTCCTTTACAGTATAGTCTAACTCCAGCAACAGCTGAAATCAATTGGAGTTTCCTTTTGGAGAACAGGAATCCCCATGTGCCTGTGCAGAAACTCACACTGATATTTTAAAATGCCCTGATAATGGTGAAATACCCTGACTGTGTATGTGCAGTGAGGACAGGACATCCTCAGAGACTAAGGATACCTTTTTGGACACTATCACATTCATTTACTGCACACTCCAAAAATGCTGTCGCCTTGAAGGCAGCTGTGAACATTTTCTCTGTTCAGCCGCAGATTCACCCAAACTCTGTTATCTTCCTCTTTGTACAAAATCTGCTCTGGGTGCTGCTGGTACTTCCTCATGGCCATCTCTACCTGCTTCTCTGTCCCACTCCTCTCGTGCTTCTGACTAATACCCAAGATGTGCCTCTGGCACAGCAGTTTTGATTCCAGAAAGCTGGGGTTTTGGGAACACGCACGGTTTTGGGATGGTATTTATCCTGATGAATGGGACTCTGTATCACCTACTAGGTGCAAGTAACTTTCTTCAAACTACAGAATAATGATAGGAATTAGTTGAGCTGTTGATAGTATAGGTGATAAGTCTGGTGTCCTGCACACATGGAAATGTACCATCATCAAGTCAAAATAGGCTGATGCAGAAGCAGCAGCAGGAGTTACCCAATCATATGTTGAACTAATATACAACAACTGCAGTCATAGACCAGTCAATTGAAATATTTTTGCTGGCTTTTGTGGTCAAGTTTGCATTGCTACCTGTAAAGCCATCCTAAAACTACTCCAGGGAGTCATGCACCCCAAGGAGATGAAGACCTTTTTCATTCTGTATTCATTTTAAGAATTTTAATTTTGCCTATGCAAAATATGCATGACAATTAACTACATCTCTCTGCCACCCTATTTTTGAAGAATACGCTATAAAGAAGATCAGTCATAAAAACTTAATATTTTCTCACTCTTCTAGCAAAGACCATTACTGTTGAGAAACCCATCCCAATAGGGAAACAAAGTGAGCAAGAAGAGACCCACACAGATGCACAGCACAAGGTCAAATCCCCAGAAATATGGAGTCCCCTGCACTGGTTAAACAACCCCCTTCTTGAAATAGTCTGTAAACTGCATGACTAGAGAAAGCAAAGAAACAGTCTGCAGTGGGGGGTGATGAAACACAGAAACACAGAATGATAGGGGCTGGAAACAACCTCTGGAGATCATCTAATCCAACTCCCCTGCCAATGCAGGTTCATCTAGAGCAGGTCACACAGGAACACATCCAGGTGGGTTTTTAGTGTCTCCAGTGATGGAGACTCCACCACCTCTCTGGGCATCCAGTTCCAGTGCCCCATCACCCTCAGAGAAGTTCCTCCTCAGGCTTAGATGGAACTTCCGATGTTCAAATTTGTGTCTGGTACCTCTTGTTACAATGGTGGTAAACTGATCCTAGCTGGCTGGATAAAAGTGTTATTTGGGAAATAACTCCAGTATGCAAAACTGATTACTTTGAAAAGGAGATAGGTTATCAGGATCAGGGGTTGTCACATAATAGGGTAGCTGCAACTAATACATAATTTCTATCCTTTATGAGAAATTATTCCTCTCTTGTTGGATGAGTATAATGGGAAAGAGCCATCCAATGCCTATGTTGTAAAACCAAGTATTCAAACACAGAGGGAGTCAGATGACTCAGTTCTCACTGAGCTGATCTGGAAATAACAGCAGTCTTGAAGACCTTACCAAGGAACAAAGATCTGACACCAAAACTTCTACTTCCTCAGCTGTGTGCAATGACCAGGGCCCTCTCTTGCTTGCTTGAACCAGAGCATATTCCAACAAAGACTGTGAGGGAACTAAAACCATCAGGCTGTGCAGGTGTGGTACAAGGGGAATATCTGGAGGAAACCTCAGCAGTGATGCCTATGCCAAAAAAGCAATGGTGCTTCCTGTGAGGAGGAAAGCAAAGAGGTCTGTATTAAATTGATCTTACTCCCCAAAGGGCTGTGTGTGAATATGGGAGCAGATCTCAGGTATGATAGAAGTACATGGTTTATCTAGCTGAAAATCAACAGACTTGAGTGATGTAAAACACAGCCTTATTCTCTAGGCATCTGTCTTCCATAACTACCATCTCCTAAAAGAAAAGAATGGCCCTCCTAGCATGCCATTTTTTGATGTAGTGCATGGTAATTGAGCTGCTCATCATCACATGGATCTGTAAGTGTTCACTATGAGATTTGTCAGCCTTGTATTTTGAACAGCCTGAAAGTCTAACATGGACATAAAGCTTCTGCTCCCCTGGAGACTCAGTCCTGCTCAACCTGACCACACAAGTGGGATTCTCCATCCAAAGAGATGTATCCTATTCTGGAGGACCTGGCGAGATAAAGACACCAAGCCCTGAGAATATGTATCTAAGGGACAAGGACATTCTTGCTGAGCTGAAATATAGCAATAAAGCACATAGGATGAAAGCATAGTTAGGAACACCTATGGCAGAGTTTAGCATGTGTTCAGTATCACAAAGAGCTGATATGCTCTGTGAGAGAAAAATACCATTTCACTGTAGTAGTTGGCAGGAAGGTAAAGTCAGGACAGACTGGAAACTCTCTAAGATCACAATGGGACAGCAATGTTTTGCAATTACTTTAGGAAAATGGAGACTACAGGTCAGAGAAATATTATTTTGCAGTAGATTTCTTGAGAGAACATGCCCCAGCTCTCCAGCCTGAGCTCTTGTATTGGAGGCTTCTGTCTGTGCAGTGAGAGATGCCAAAACATCTACTCTGTGAAATGCCACCTCTGGAACTGAATGCAGCCCCTGCGGCTTCCTGAACAAGCAGCTTTGCAACTGAAAGACCTGAGCACTCCTTGCACCAGGATTAAAAGTACTGCAAACAGAGCACTTAACAGAAATTTGCCCATCTCTAAAACAGAAAACACAAGAGAGGTTGTACAGAGTTTGAGAGGTGGAATTTAGAAGAAGTATAAGAAAAAACAACCTTTGAAGAAGCTGGAGCAAAAGCATTTAAAAAATATCATCATCACAAAATGCCTCTTTCCAAAAAGCAAAAAGAAACTGAAATGGCAGTGGGCAAACTCCATATGCACCCATGTGCTGGGCACAGGGGAGGACTGTAGCTTTGCGATACCTTTATTGGTATTGCAAAGGGGGGGAAGAAAGATCTCCAATCTAAAATAAAGATATGTATGTGCATCCACAGTTTGCGACTGTTAAGCATAAGTCAAAGAAAGAGGATAAAGATACTCATGCAGAAACAAAGCATTTCCATGGAAAAAAATCATTTAAAAAAGCCACCTTTACACAAGAGTCAGTAGAAAACAAAGAAAACGATAAGTCATTGTGTCTTAATGAGTGCATTACGTGATAAGTTTGGTGAACTGACAAGCTACTCAAAATTCAAATACTTAAGCATAAAGAGAAAGGGAAAAAGGCATAAGGAAGCTCACAGGGATTTCCAGTTTGGAATTTAGAGGCTTTGCAAGGACCTTCTACACTTCAGTGGATTTCAGCAAGTTTTTATTTCCATGCTAAGTGTTTCTTTTTGCACAGTAGAACATCTCATGTTTGTAGGCAATGAGCTACAGCACAGTCCTAAAACCCATTGCTGTATCAAGTCCGGGACCTCATAAATGATACACTAGGTCTGATTTTATTTTTTTTTAATAAGGTAAATAAGTGACGAACAAAAGAGACATTGTCCACTAAGTACTGTTCTTACACCAAGAGCTTTTCATAATGACAGCAGCATCATAAAAGTGCTTTGATCTATGAAGGATCAAATATCTTTGTTTCCTATTAACATAACTTTCTTCCCCAGTGGAGCACAGAGCGTTTCTGATAATGGCACTCTATTAGGATAATTAGAAAAAGATTGTTCAGCTCTATTTCCCCCTTAGAGCTTCCTGGCAAATTTCTCTTTTCGTGTCATTCAGATTTTCTACACCAAATACCTCTGTCATAAGGAAAAAATTTAAAAGTTTCACATTTTATGGCTCAGGAGTTTCAGCTGCCAATGTGATGTTAACCAGCTATTAAAGGATTTTGAGGAAGGACCCAGACTGAAAATTAAGCCATCACCTTTTAAAAACCTAATAATTTTTTTAAAATGTGAGCAAGATTTTTGATAACTATGCCACAGATCTTTTAATAAGGTAGCAGGAATGTGCCTTGGGTTTATTTGCAAGGGAGGCATGAGAAAGCATTAGAGCAAAAGCCTGCCCCAAGGGATTTGCGGGTGTAATATGACCAGAAGCAGAAGTTGTACAACAGATGACAGACGGAGGAAGACACTTGCTAAGAGAGTATTCCCAGACATCCTCTTGGAAACCTACATTTCTTGTTTTGTCTTGCCGTGTGATACTCAGGCTTTTGCCTCTTCCATCAGAGATGTAGACTGGAGGTCACAGGCAGTTAAGGCCAGGTGGAGAAAGTTGTTCTTTTTCACCAGGCACCTAGTGCCACCATGTGCCTGAGCGTGCCTCACTGCTGTCGTGAAACACTTCTTTCCCTTTTCAGTTTCTGGTTCTGTGAGTCATTCCTCTTCTGGAAGGCTCATAAGAACAATTTGAAGTAACTCCCTGTGCAGATTTTGGGAATTCTGGCAGAATGGATGCTCCCAGGCTCTCCCACATTGGTGGTAGTGGAGATGGGCACAAGGCTGGTAATGGGAGCTCTTAAGCTTCAGTGGTTTTCCATCTGAAACACAGTACCCTTCATCAGCCAGATGGTTGCCAGTCACAGCAAAACACTTGTAACTGCAGAAAGGAAATAATCAAAGACGAGATCAACAGATAAAACTGATCAAAGGCTCCAGCATTATAAGAGAAAATGCCACCTAAGGAAAATTATGGCAAGAAAGCCAAAGGCATAGAAAATAGACCCCAACCAGGCAGATCTGGAAAAATGGGTACTGGCAAATCATGTACAGAAGACTCTCATGCCCATACAGGAGAATGGTCAAGAACTCAGACAAACTGAGTGTATTGGGACATACTTTAGTTCATACCTTTGCATTTATTATTCTATAAAAAGCACATGTTCCTATTTGCTTCAGTTATCTGAAAATGTAATCTTTAAACACAGGCTAAGGCTGTAGATGGGACAGTGATGTCCTGAACCTGTTGAAGTGTTACAGTTCCCAATTCCAAAATCTTAAATCAGGTGGGACATTAGACAGTGTGCTGGAGAAGCCAAGAAAATGGTCAGTACTGCAGCCCACTTTATCAGCCCATGTGCACAAACTAAATACTGCAGCCCAGCAAGTGTGCAGGTGGGCAACTTCTGTCAGGGATGTGTGACAACTTACACTCCTCAAAAGCCACAGTGTCCTAGAACATACCACAATCTGCACACAATTGAGTGCTCAGTCAGATTGGGACCTCCATTGCTACCACCACCACAGTTTCTATAAGCCACATGGAAAATTAATCACTTTATTAGGAAAGTATCCCTTCTTTCACCCTGCATAACTGTATATATGCTTGTCCTTTAATCACTACAGTCCTAAGAAGGTTGACATTTCCTGCTAGCTCAGGGGACCTGAAGGAAAAGACATGTGAGCTGCACTGAGGGCTTCAGCTGGAAGAGCATCCAAGCAATGCCACCGGCCCAGCTGATGCCTCTTGCTGTCTCCAAGAAAAGACATCAGGATCCCATCTTCATCAGTTTTGGTACTCAGGACTTCCAGGATCACAGCTCCATTCAACAAAAAGCTGGGAGGCTCCAGTCAGTGCACTTGCCTCTGTAAGTGCCTCTGGCTCTAGAGTACCAGTGCACAACCTGACTCATACCTCTACCTCAGGTCTATACGTTTATATTCCCTCTAATCCCTCTTTTTATCAAAATAGAGTGGTCATGTCTATAAAACATATTTGAAACAGTGTCTGGTCTCCATTAATTCACCAAACAATACCTGGGACAGATGCTGTATGGGCCAAAACCATGCCAGGGAGCCTGCTAACAGCATGTTGAACTGTTAGACTGTGTTTGTGTCCATATCTTTCCCAATGCCATTAATCCAACTAGTGTTTCTGGAGTTTCTGGCACAGATCGGATGGTTCAGAGGGATAGGGGCTGGGGTTTAGGCTTAGCATTCTATCAGTGTCCAGCTAACCTGAAAGCACTACGTCCCAGGTAACCAGGTGGATTTCTGACTTTGCTTAGAGATTTTCCCATACACTTCATTGTCCAATTGTCTGCACACTAACAAATACAAAAAACAATTTTAGATGAAGCCCAGTAGCCCATCAGCAGGTGCTTTGTGACTGGATCAAGGCTTCTTGACTCCAAGTTTCTATGGCCAATTCTTTATGCAGCCATTTGTCCCAGTTACAATTTAGGTCTTCCAGCACAGCAAAAATCAGAGGGTGTACAATACAGAGAGTGAGCTCAGGACCTGCTGTTACACCTCCGTGTTCTCCACCTATCTATACATTGGGTGAGAGGAGGCCAGTCTGAAAGAGTTTTCACTGCTCCATTTCAACAAATGCTTTTGATAACTTAAAGCCTCTGGACTGCTTAGTAGAATTCAACAGGACAAAAAGGCAGAAAGACACACAACTACAATAATCAAGCCTAACCTTTGATCTAGATTAATCTGATAAAGCCCTGGCACAGGGCCTTCAAAAACAACTCAACATAGCACTCTGGAAGGATTATGATGGACAAGTGATAAAAGCAAAGGCTTTGCATTCATTGGCACTTTACAGACACTGACCCACTTACGTACTGATTCCAGACAGACATTGACATTTTGCCTCCCAGATGAATTCCACTGGTCATTTTCCTATCTCCCATCATGCAATTATAAATCTACTTACATTATTTATGTTGCGATATCTTTCTCTCTCAACACGATTCTCCAGACAGTCCACCAGATTATACTGGGGTCTTACAGGCAGAAAACGCATGGAAGCAGGACTTCCTACTTACCGAGTCAAAACTACTCCATTCAGAGTTGGTGCACAAGCACCACACACCAGTCCCCCTGGACATTGTTCAGCCGGAGCAAACAGACCCACTATAAAAACAAGGAGCAGAAGTTCTTTGCAGTCTAAACAAGATTGTTGCCCGCAATCAGTCTTTGGCTTTATCCAAGTCTCCCACATTTGGCTTCCGACAATTTAGCAGAAAATATGCCATGGACTGCTGGCTGAAAAATTTTTTATGGGCAAGACACTCCTGCCACTTTTTTCTGTATTGGGAGGGGGAGAAGGAAGCACAGTCTGGGGCAGGGGGGGAACCAAAAACATAACCATCTCAGAGAAAATTACTGTTGCCAACCCATGCTTGCTCTTATGATGTTGTACAACTTCTGCTTAAAGAAAATATGGGTCTACACAATATTCTTCCAGTTAGTGCTTTGTGTAAGTAAACAATGCCTTTACTATGTCTTTGAGCACGGTAACACACCATGAAAACCTTTGGTTTCAGACCAAGAGGGAATGAATGCACCACAAAGACCAACAAAATCCTCTGGTTAATAAAAAGCACATTATCCTCTGCCAATAGGCTGAGCCCTCACCAGTGGACAGAAGATGTCAAACGCTGTTGTGTATGACTGTTCCCAGTGTAGCGCATGTATCTCAATGCACTAGTCTATATACTCTGAAGTTTATCATAGGTTGCTTCATCCATACTGTGGATCCATACTAGTGACACCAAAAGCTAGTTTGGGGCGTGAATGCTGACTTCTCCAGGCTCCTTCCGTAGTAATAGAAAGACATGGGCTCCTCTAAGAAGATAATTCCAGTAAGGAGTCTAACTCCAAGTCTTTAATGAGTGCTTCAGAGTGCCCAGGTACATCAGAGTCCTCTGCCCACTATCTTCCACTGAAGACTTTGGCTTAAGAAGCAAAGAGGTGTCTGTGCTCTCCATACAGTATTGAAGTATGTATCTGCCATGGACTCTGGTCTTGCTATACACCACCTCCTGCATCTGTCATCAAATCTTCCGCATAACCTGCACTGGTGTCTTTAGCCAGAGCCTCAAAACCTTTTCTATCACTTTTTAAACCAGTGAGTTTGTCCTCTCTGTAGGCAGCTTTTTAGTTGATTGTCCCTCAATCACTTTACAGGAATGATGGTATCATATCTGTAATTGCACAGTTTATAGAGCCCCTGCCCTTTTGAAAACATGTGGTAGTCTTGTTGGTCTATGGAGGGCCACGTAAGGAATGCCCTGCCACTCTTTCCTGCTGTCCCAACAAGAGATCAAAGTTTGGGTTTTCTCAACTGTACAGAGATCTGAGCAGTGCAGGTCTTTGTGGTGACCTTCCTACCAAAAACTATCCAATCTATCCTGGCAGAAAAAGGTGCCTTAGCAGCTCTTCTAGAAGAGGAAGAAAGTCCAGAGAAGGTTTCAGAAGGAGAAGGAAACCTTAGGAGGGAAAGGTGAAAGCCATCAGGAAAGACAGATGTGATTACAGGGGGCAGGGGTTAAAAAACATGGGCTATTCCCATGTCACATCATCATAACTAAAACTTCCTCATGCGAGCTTGTAGGAGGAGCTCTTCTGCCTTCCTACTCATGCTGTATTAACTCTGGTCCATAAGAAAAAACACTGTCACCCTCAAGACTCAGAAGTCCCCCAACCACTTCTCCTCAGACACACAGTTCTCTCAGACTGACCAGAAAAGGGACTGAACTAACTACAGAGGTCATAAAAGAGAGCCAGATTGACAGTTGCCATGAAAATAAAAAGCAGATACAGAAATCAATGGGGATTTTCATCTCAAAGAGCAAATGTTCCTCACAGATCACCTGTGGCCATCACATGCTGCAGTAGCAGTGCAAAATTAGATTAAATTTTTTCCTTTTTTCAAAGATGCAGAATTTTCCCGGCTCAGACTCTTTGAAGCAGGTCAGTTATCTGACAGCATCATTGTATTTTCTGTGCTATTTTCTGCTAGACCAGGCCCTGTTATCTGCACTAAAAGGCTTCTTTCTGTTTATTCTTTGTCAACATTTTACTGAGCCATGATACAGTCACTTCTGCCAGTACCCCAGGTGCAGCACTGCAAACTTTATGATTGGATTTTATGCTCCCATTAACAGAGAGCAAACAGACACATAGATAATTCATTGCCAACAATTTTACAATGTGAAGTTGCAGTTACAAGCCACACTCTGCTTTATTATCTGCTACTCAGCTCAGAGAATAACAACTAGTAGTGCACAATAAAAAAAAAAAAAAACAGGAAAAGAAAAAAATGAAAGAAAATGAAAGAAAGAAGAGAAGAGGAAAAGGGGAGGGGAGGGGAGGGGAGGGGAGGGGAGAGGAGAGGAGAGGAGAGGAGAGGAGAGGAGAGG